>JAQIWG010008740.1:0-11182 GCA_034695025.1 Chamaedrilus cognettii | reverse complement strand
CAACGCCGGACACAGCAGCTTCAACTGGCTTACCGCCAACGACAAAGTCATTGTCTATTCCTTCGACATCGGCCGCCGCCACTACACGAGGCCAATGGTCAAATACTTCATGACTTCAAAGTTCAAGGATCGCATCACTGTTATATTTGGCGATTCCGTGAAAACTGTTCCAAAGTTCTTCGCCGAAAATCCGGGAGTTTGATGCAATATCATATTGGTGGACGGAGGACACACGTACGAGATTTATTCTCCTTTTTTTTTTTTTATTCAAACAACGCAGCGCACCAAACACACATTTACAGAGTGGTGGAACCTACATTGTACCTAGCTTAAATATAGCCATAGACTGAGCAATTCGTGCAATCATACAATTAAAGAAAAAGCAATGTGTTACAAAATACATCAGTTTAAGTTTGAGCAATAGTAGAATTTAATGTCAGCATGTTCGTGCAATATATCAGGCATTTAGGCATTATGCTGTTAGTCTCTGCGAAATTTCTTGGTTACGGTTAGCGTTCGAATGGGTTTTTAATTTACCGTAATTGATGGTAATTTATATCGGTATTTTACGGTAACACATTATAAATGACGGTGATTTAATATGAATTACCAACTCGGTAATTTATTCCATTTTTTTCTCGTCAAAAACGCACATTTGGGCATGAAATGCATCTCATGACAGCAACCCAGAGTTTCGTCGAAAATATCGGTATTTTATGGAAAGTACTCGCCATTTAAAATTTGATTTGATACTTCGAATCGTTCGGTAGTATGCTAGTTAGCATTTTCGCAGTTAGATTAGAATAGTTTACCACAGCTTAGCGGTAATTTAATAATGAATTACCGGTAATCTATTTATTCATAGTTTACTGGTAATTTTCTGACGCTAGTTGCGGTAATTAAATTTGTAACTGGACTAAATAATATTTGTTTAGATGGTTAGGATAGTCTGCAGGCATGGGCGCAACCACTGGGGAGGTCGAAGTGGACGGTGGTCATGACCTCTGCATGTTTTGGAATGACCTCCCCTACGTTTGAGAAGACCTCTCCAGTTCTAGGTGTTTTTGTATAAAAAGTTAGGGCTGGGGGGGGCGTGGGAGGCCTTAGACGCTGTCCGTCGTGATAAGTTATGTCGATTTGATAAGGGGAAAAGTCGCCCCCCCCCCGCTCGCAAATTTGGACCCCGACCTCCCCAACCTTGAGACTAGAGCGTGGTGGCTCCCATGTCTGCAGGTGGCGGTAGATGATCTGCGCAACTTCATCCCAATGGCAAGCGAGCGGAACCTGATCATCGCCGACGACTACCCTTCCACCTGGAGCCTGGGACTAGAGGTCGGCAAGGCTTGGAATGAAACGATCAAATCTGGACAAATCAAAGAGCTGATGAAATGTTCCACAGTGAAGGGAAAAAGAGGTTTCAGCGTGGGCACTGTCGTGTAATGGTGCTTTCACATTGGGTCGACAGGGCGGTCTTCCTGGATGAACTTCTCCCGCAGGACAACCGGAATCCGGTCACAAGACCCACTGTGAACAGGCGTCTCCAGCGACGACGCGTCATCCCGCACGACGCGTCTTCGCGCAAGCGATGGTTTTACGCCGTATACATGTACATTGTTAATACTGGGAAGACGAGTAGACGATAATGCGAAAACGCATGCGTCGTCCCGGAAGCCCTGTCTTCGATGCATGACGTGTCATCACGCAAACGCAGGGCCGGCGTTATGGTATGCTCCCCCCCCCCCTCTCCGAAAACATGCTGGTGAACCCTCCACAGCGCCTTTTGAAATGAACTGACGAGCGGGGGAGAGGGTCTGGCAGAAATTGTTTTCATACACTTTAACAACATACTTCAAACCGAGTGGCCCCCTTATAACCTCCGCAATCGGCACCCCAAAAATTGATTTAAAAAACATTGAAATATGCAATTTTATGCATTACCGTGTCCGATTAATGATTAGGTCAAATTCAAGACTTTTTTCCCCTTAGTCGTGGGCCCCTCCCGGCCTGGGCGCGGGGGCCCTAACGCCGGCACTGTCATCACGGCCGCCTTCCCGTAAAGACCGTTCTTTACGGAAGACAGCCGAAAGAACAGCCCGGATGACCCAATGTGAAAATACCTTAATCTGCAAGACAGGCATCGCCTAACATGGCGATGTGAGCTGCTGATGTTGCTGTTGTTGTTGTTTTTGTTGTTGTTGTTGTAGCTCCTTGAGGGAAAAGTGATGCCCCATTGCACCAGTTGATGGTCGTTGGTGGTGATTCCATCGTAGATTGGTAGGCGTCGTATGAGCACTTTTGGCTGACGAATTTAAATCACTCTTGCCAAATGGTGCACAAATGGTGCACGAGGTGACTCGAACTCTTTGCCGCCGCCGGGATTCGAATGGACAACTGCCGTACTCGTTATTTGTGACCAGCGACTTAGACCACTCGGCCACAACCCTTCGTCCTGCTCAATGGTGGCAGCAGGGGCAGGGCTGTCGGGCACAGTTTGATGTCATGTCCCGGATACAATGTTAGCTGCTGCAGCCTGCAGTACACTTGAACAACGTTACCTGTTGCGTTTAAAACCTTTACGCGTAGAACCTTATATATACCCTAACAAATCGCCTACGCGGTTTCAAAAATTTCGAGGGCACTAACATCTGCCTGTGCAAGTTATTTTACTTTATTCGGTTGATTCCTACACTTAGGACTACTAGATGAATATAATAATTTTGTGTGTTTGCTAACGTTGTGAAGTAGGCCGAGGCATAAAACACAAAGTTTCTTTCCTTTGGATTCTTTCTCTCAAAGTTTTTTTTCACGTGAAAACTGGATCAGAATTTAGAGATTTTGCGATGGCCTCCCTCCCCTACCTCGTCTATGCAAAAATACGGAGAATGACTGCAAAGAATAGCTTGGAAAATTTTAGTCAGAAACCTCCACCCCCTGACCCTTGCCCCCCCCCACCCGTTTGTTCTCAGACACCGGAAGTAGTGTCTTCTTGTGGTTTCTTGTGGCCTACTTCTTTTTTGAAAGGTGTAGGCGTAGAATCTGCTTCATAACAAGGAAGCGTAACGATACGCTTATTTCATGAGGACTAAACTAAACTCTGCTCATACTGATTCAATAGCTGACTCAATGAAGCTCCATAGAAATCAAAGTTATCCTACACTACAGTGTATCTACATACATCTCAAGTCCTTACCTAGTATTTCCACACCCCGCGCTGACCCCCGGGGTTCCGTCTCCCTCACACCGCCCTCCCTCCCCTCTCGGCCCCCTTCCCCCCTCAACGCCAGATCTTCCCTTCGAAAGTGAGCGTACCCCTCGTAGGCCACCACCCCCGCGAGCAGAGGCACGACCCCCCCGCCCCCGAGGCCCCCCGGCACGCCCGGGGGAGGGTGGGAGGGGGAGCAGGCGAGGTCGCCGAGGGGGCCCGGCGGCAGGGGCAACACGCTCTGGCCGTCCACGGCCGGAGCGAACAGGGCGTGGTAGGGTAGGGGGTCAGTAAGCTCCTGCACACGGACACGGGACGCAATCAAATAATAACAGATGCTGGGGTTGGTTGCCAGACGTCCCTTAGTTATTTTAAGCGACGTCCCTAGTTTGAGAACATTTGTCCCGTGTCCCTGCCCGCCTCCAATCGAGCGAGTCGGACTTCTTACCCATTAAAAGTTTGAAAATAGGTTGAGTCTGACTGCGTAACAGAGGATGCAGTGACTGAAAAAGCTACGACGGGGGACGCAGTATCCGACTGAACATCAACAATGGACGCAATACCTGACGAAACAGAAACAGGGGACGCAGTACCTGACGAAACAGTGACAGGGGACGCAGTACCCGATTAAACATCAAGAGGGAACGCAGTACCTGATTAAACATCAAGAGGGAACGCAGTACCTGATTGAGCTACAACAGAGGACGCAGTATCTGACCGATCATCAGCAGAGACGCATTACCTGATTAAGCTACGACGGGGGACGCAGTATCCGACTCAACATCATCAGGGGCCGCAGTAGCCTACCTGACGAAAGAGTAACGGGGAACGCAGTACCTGATTGAGCTGCAACAGAGGACGCAGTATCTGACAGAACAGTAACAGGGGACGCAGAATCTGAATGAGCTGCATGTACAGTAGGGACGCAGTACCTGACTGAACAGAGGGACGCAGTACTGCCAGTACCTGACTCAACATCAGCAGGGGACGCAGTACCTGACTGAGCAGCAGATCGGCGGGGACGCGCTGAAGGCACTGAAGCAGCAAGACGCCGTTCCCGCCCCAGTCCCCCGAGCAGTTGACGCGGGCCGCCAGCTCCCGGGAGGAACACAGCGACCAGTCGCTGGCGTCCCCTTTAATATTTAGAATTGACAGTAAGTAATATTATGCCACGATACAATTAATTCCTCATTTCGACCTGATTCGGGAACTGGACTGGTAATTGTAAATTGACATTTTGAAAATGTCATACTGAAATTTGCAATAAAAAATGTAATTTCGGTGAATGAATCGGCAGGTAATTTTTTCCGATTTTCGCGAATCGGCGGAAATCGCGAAAATTAAGTGCGTGAAAGTGATTGCGCGGGGGCTATTTCTACTGCGCAGTCCTCAAACACTTTAGCTGAAAATTAAGCGCAGAAACATTTCTATGAGCAAATAAGATGTAACAAAAATTTCATGTTTTACATTCATGTACTCGTGCGTGACAGACTGAATGATGGACGATTTGATTGAGAAGGAAACGTATGGAGTGCTTAAGTGAAGGGCCGAGGAAAGGTCGAAGTGAAAAAGTTTAACCCCAGGGACCTGCCACGCGGCGGCGCACTAGCGAGAGATTGCACTAGTGCATTTTGTATTTTTGTCTTTTTCTGTCACAGCGACACGTCTGTCTTGTTACCAATTAAAGAGCAAAATATACCCAGGCCCGTAGCGTGAGGGAGGTAGGGGCCCAGAAAAGTTACTATTAGCTTATGGGCTTGCCCCCTCCCCCCCGCCTGTCCTAGCTCTTTGCACAAATTGAGCCTTTTCCCCCCCTGCTTGGTCTGATATTTTGTCATAGGGGATAAAATGGACAATGACTGTCAAATTAAACATTTCTGCCAGCACCCCCACTCGTCGAGAGATAAAATGAAGGGGAAACTGGAATTGTAGATAGGGCATAAAAAGATCTACCCTCCCTGCGAAAATCTTTGCCCCTCCGCTGAGCATGGTGATGCTACGGGGCTGATTAATATACCTGATCCCCCCGAGGCAGCAGGAGCATTCCGTGGACCACCCGGGAACGCGTCGGGGCCGCCTGGCTCCGAGACAGAGGAGTCCGACCAGAGAGCGTGCACGCTGGTCGGCCCGAAGGCGGAGCCGCTGTGGAGGATGGCGCGATGAAAGAATCCCTTCCCTGCACACAACAAGAGCTCAGGACTATACAGTCTGAAATTTTTGCGTGCATGTACATTGTAATTTTGACGAATTTCGCATATCGATAACACTTACGAAATTAGTAAAACTAACATTCCCGAACATCGCGCTGTCTAAACAACAAATAATGGAGAGTCCTCAAAGCCGAAAAAATTAATTGCATCGAATTTCTTTTATGCCAATTCTGAGAGACAAAAGCACGAATGAACCGCGGGACGGATTTTTCAGGGGGGCTGGGGGGGGTTAATCTCACCCACCCCTCCCAACAAAATCGTCAACCCCCTGGCCACTTGGCCAAAAAGCCAGGGGGAGTCGGGGTTCGACCCCCCCCCCCCACCAATAATAAATCAACCCCCCTAAGCCCACCCTTATCTAAACAACTCTATTTAACAATTTATTATCTCTATTGCAACTATTGCAAACTCTATTGCACTAATTTATCTCAGCCCTGTTCTCACAAGCTATCAGCAGTTCAATCGTTGACCAAGAGCTCCAAAATGATGCTGAATGGAAGCAGGTCAAAGTTTTAAAGCATCCTTCCAACAACTCATTCTACGAGGCTTTATCCGGCACACAGCTTTATCCGGCACGCAGCTTTATCCGGCACACAGCTTTATCCGGCACACAGCTTTATCCGGCACACGACCGCCATCTACTTGGACCGCGACCGCTTTTGTGAATGTGACAACAGTTAGGCCTGTACGTGTAGTTAATTCGTAACTAAATGACTCAAGCCATAAAAGTGCTAATGTCCCGATGTTTTAGGTTCTATACGTATGTGGTAGGCCTATCGTGTTCTGGAGAACTAGTTCGTCTTTGGTTCGCTGCCCCCGCCCTCTCGGGCGTGAGTTATGCAACACGGGATGGGAAAAAGTTTCGATTACTCCCCCCCTCCCCCCCGATCGTGAGTTCAGTATTAGAGGGATACTGGATGGCCTGATCTAGGTTTAAGTCAATTGACGCCACGCCTCATGCCACCTGGCTTAGCGTAAATTTGGAAGGAACAATTGCGAGTCAAAAAATTGAATTTCGTCCCTCCAACATCCAAACCGTGCCGGCGTCACCGGCGCTCCTGCGTTGCACTGCTGAAGCGATGCTCGTCTCGAGGTCGATGCTTTATCTTCGACCTTCCTTCCCTGTGAAGGACGCGGTGAAGCGCATTGGTCCTGCAGATGAAAGTGTGGCGTGCGCGGGCAAACGACGCCCCCTGTCGGGTGTGTAATGAGGCGACGACCGCGCGCACGTACTGTCCGTCAAATATTAAACGTGCGTCATTCAACTGAGCGGCGCGTCGGCCCGGCTGTCCGTGCACGCTAACCTAACCCTAACCCGCTTGGAATTAGCTGAGGATTTGTTTAAGATTAGTCAAGGGTAGAGAGAAGAGGGTTTGTTGAGAGAGATGATGGAGGGAAGAATGGAGGGTAAGAGAGGACCGAGAAGGCCACGTATCGGAATGATAGACGATCTGCTCGAGAAGGAATCGTATGCGGATATGAAGAGAAGGGCTGAGGATCGGATAAGGTGGAAGGTTTGGACACCAAAGACCTGCCATGTGGCAGAGCACTGAAGATAGAGAGTCAAGGGTCAGGTTAGGGTTTGATTAGGGCCAGGTTAGGGGTAGATTAAGATGGCTATATTAGAATATGCCTATTATAATGTTTAACTCGTTTATTTTTTTTTTGACATGCAGATGAATGGAAGTATCCCATTGGCTTGTATTGTATACAATTCAACTTAGCCGATTGTAGACCTTTTAAGCGTCTCCGTTGCACCGAACACGTGCGTGCGACGTTATTACGATCAGTGGGGTCGCGTTAGATGGGCATTTAGGTTTTACAGGCCGTATACCTATAAGTTACTTATAATTGTAATGACCCGACCTTCAGATTGTAGTAGTTCGCGTGCCCAAGTAACTTTAGAGAAAACCTTTGATTTTGACGATCCGCCCCCCCCCCCACCGCGATCGTGAATGATGCAGAAGATCGGAAGAAGTATCCGTTACCACCTCCCCCACCCCGGTCTCACGTTTTTGATTGCAGGAAAAAGTTTAGTATACTATAAAAGTTTAGTACTGTGTCCCGCGCTTGAGTTTTATGCTTAGATTACACATGGTCGTTAGAAATAGATTTCCGGAAGTGTTCTTCCGAAATTAAAGCCTGAAGACCTAATGTTTCATTTTGCGTGAGTCTTTCGCCACGCCGGCTTCGTCGATGACATCTCGCAAGACACATCTTTGCGCGGTTATATGCCAGATACACGTTAGTTAATTGGAAGACGACGCAACGACGCCACGAAGATCTGATGCAAGCACACGCGTCGTCCCGGAAGCCCTGTCTTCCGCCGCTAAACGAGTCGTCACGCGAGTTTTCCTGCTAAGACAGTTCTTCCCGGAAGACAGCCGGAAGAACGGTCTGACGACTTGATGTAACCGAGGCTTTAGGGTCACGTGACGCCACTACCCTTGGCGGGCCCGACCTTTGGCTCCACCCGATCGACGCCACTGCTTGTGATCAGAATTTATTTTAGGAGGCGTAGTCGGCCTAAAACAAGGTTTTTTAAAATCATAACGCCTGTTTAGAAACGGGCAGGCGCGGCGTTACGGGTCGAAATTAATGATGTAGGCGTAGGTCTACGCGTTTTTTAGGATGTGGTGGCGTAACGGCTGCCTGTGTAAGATAGTCGTCTGACGCCGATGATTTCCGCGGAAACGGGAAGTCGGTGTAGTTGGGCCTAAGAGTTGATGAGTAGTTATACGGTTCCCATGGTTTAAATTTCTGTCAGCACCCCCCCCCCCCACTGTCGAGCGATTTTCTCACGCTACGCCTATTTTCTAAGGCTTAGGCGTAGGAATCCGCCAGTTCCATGAGAAGGATGCGTAAGGCTACTCCAATTTCGTCAACTCTGCTTATGGTCAAATGTTGAATCGAATTTACTGTCGCGCGCGCGGCAGAATTGCTATTTGTGCGGGTGACGGGACCGCACGCGGCGCACATCCCCAGACAGATGCACAGCGGGCTGCGAGAATAGGATCCGCACCCCGTGCATAGTCTCCGCACTTCAGCTCCGCAAACTAATGCAGCGACCTTATTTACGGTTGGCCAATGGACAGGTTAAGTTTTTGATGAGATTAACTGCGTTAATACCGTGACCTACTCTTTGGCTGTGGATTATGTGACTTCGGTTTAATTTTTACCATTATGTTTACATCGTGGCCTACGATTACTTTCAGCGATATTTAAATAATAAAAGGCAGCCATAATAGCTCTAAGCACCCGCACCGTCCATCCCTTCATCATTAAATTGTATCTTACCAAAAAACGCTACAGCTCCGCTCCCCCTCCCCTAGAATAAAAGTCAGGACGAGCCCATGCGGCGATAGATGAGCAGGTCGCGCAGCTGGACTGATGCAGACGTTGTCCGATCAATGCGCGTCTTCGTGAGGAGAGAGAGGGGGGGGGGGCAGTAGTGTAGCGATGGCGGGGGGGGGGAGACAACAGGGCTGGCGCCCCGCCCAGGGAGCCAGATGGGGGAGGCCTCAAAGGGCGTAGCGATTATTGAATTTAATTGGGTACGAGAGGCTAATTTATTTCTTAAGTAATAAGTTTAGAGTGATGGCGGGAGACGTCGCCAGGCGGCATTGAGAAAATCATTGGTATGACTTTTAAATAGTAAGTGAGAGGGGGGTAGGGTACCTACCCCTTCGCACTTACTATTTAAAAGTCATCGGGGGACGCAATTTTTAGACATCGCCCCGGGAGTCAGGAATCTTTGCTGAGCCACTGGGAGGTAAGGGGGGAGTGTGAGAAGGGGGGCTTGACGCAAATCCAATGACGCAAATACGTTTCCAAATCTGAAGGACCGAGTTGTATACGTTATATGACATCTGCAGACTGATGTGGTTAAATGTCAATGGATAATTGCAGGTGCCAAGTTCATTGGCATGATATGATCTGCTAACTCGCAAACTGAGAGGGGCGCTGGCAATCGTCGAAAGCAAAAAAAGACTTTACTACTAATATTCTTCCCTCAAATTCTGGGGAAAAAATACTATTGTGCCCCGTAGCAAAATACGCTTCTTTGTCAAATAGCCGCCCCTGATCCCCTGAGCAAAAAAGGTTTGGACACTAGTGACCTGTTCTATAGTGTGACCATACTCAGCGGGGGTGGGGGGGGGGGGTGGGGCAGTAATTCTACCGGGAGGCTGACATTTTGGGCGCATTTTCCTGTCAGGTCAAATTCACGAGCGGGGGGGGGAGGGGGGGGCGGAGTGCTGACAAAAATTTTGTAAGCCATTCCTATCAGTCACAGCCGCAGATAAATACTATTTACTGAGGGTATATGATTCATTTTGTCAGTGCAAGGGGGGATAAGCTTAATTTTCACAAAGAGCAGGGGAGCAAACAGCATAACGCCGAAGTACACGACCAAATTCTAGGAAGAACATGTCGTGTCTTACGTCCCCCCCGGAGGTTATGCCAGTGAGGGGGGGGGGAGCGGGAGCGGGGGCGGGGTAGCTGAAGCAATTCCCTTCAATAATCGTTGGATGCAAAGGTTTGGTGGCGACGCGGAGCGGCGGAGGAAATCAATTCATTGATGCGACGCTTTGTGTGTAAACCTGCACAGTGTGCAAGGACGGATCCACAGGGGCGAGGGCGGGGGATACATCCTCCCCCACCAGCATTTAAATGTTTTTGTCGTAATTCAATCGTTGATAAAAACAGTTGCAGATGTAACTTGAGCGGCATACAAATGTTTTATGCTTGAAATGTTCAAAGTTGAGATTAAGAAGACCATAGTGAAAAAGCGAAATGTTACTGCCGGTTGCTCGACCTCGATTTGAAGTGCGATTTAGTTTTGTGATCCGAATTGACCAATCAAATTATTCAATGCAATTCTCTCATCGAGTTTCATTGGTTAAATCGGACTACAAAATTAAATCGCACTTCAAATCGAGGTCGAGCAACCGGCAGTTAGAGAAGTCTGGTCTGGATACACGGATCGGTAAAAGACAGTCAGGTGAAAGTTCCATCAGCACACTCCCCCCCCCCCTCCCGCATCAAGAGTTAATTTCGGAGGGAAATGGAGTAGGCCACATGTACAAAGTTTTAGGTATTCATAGCCTTCCCCCCACCAACAAATCCTGGATTCGTCCTTGAACCTGTACGTACACTGCGCACGATGGAGGCGCACGACGGTGCGTGCTCATGACATGGAATGCGCGCAACGCGCACGTCGACACATGCATGAACTTTTCTTTTTCTTTAATCGTAGACGTAGCGTGACCATGTTGCGTGACCATCTACGTTATAGTCTACGACAGGGGACGCATCCCCTTCGCTAGCATGTTATATTTTGTCAATGGAAAAGATTTACTAAGCATTAGCATACATGTATGCTTGAAATTGCGTTTAACGCGTTATATTGAAAACGAATTTGCTAAAAATGGTTTAAACATTCCCGTATATGATTAAGATATTTTCTGTGCGCTGCAAAATCTTTTAATAGGTTTTAAATGTTTTAATCTATTTTTTATGTATGCAAAAATATGTTTTATTATTATGCCCTGAAACATGATTTTAAGATGGTGTTGCTTTGCACTATGTCATCTCCACGCATGATAATCTTACCCAGTAACCCAGCAATACCTGCAATGCCTGCGTGGTCTAGACTAACCGCCGATCCCACCAAGCTTCAATTTACTAAATTGGACCTAAATCAGCAGCAACCGGCCAATTTAATTTGAATTGCGTTTCACCAACATCAATTAAGCTGCATTTGGCCAGT
>JAQIWG010008739.1:0-11183 GCA_034695025.1 Chamaedrilus cognettii | reverse complement strand
GGGAGAGGGGGGTGGAGGGGAAAGGGTCTGTCGAGCGACGTCGTTGAGGGCGAGCAAAGCGAGTAAGCTTGCAACTATCCGTGAAAAATCGCAGTCGATCGATGCCATTCTACACTGAACTGGTTTACTTCGGATTATTTCACTTGATCTGCAATCGTTTCTTTTAAATTAATATGTAATTTATTTATGTTATTTATTTCAACTTTTGCATGATCTCCTTGTTTGAATTATGGTTTTATTTAACTTTGGCATGAGTTAAACATTGCGGTCCCATCCTGAAGTTAGCGACAGCCATTCTAGTCGTTTAAAAGTTGAGTCATGATTGGGTGTTATGTTGCAGACCAGATTGTGTGGCCTCTAAAATTAAATATGTGCTATTGGCCAAAGGGCCTCAGTATTGGCTAGATCTGAATTTTAGCCGACCGCATTATTTAAGCTTTTAAGGCATCGATTTAGGATGCAATGTGACTCGCTTTATCGTTTAGCTTCATTGCCACAAATGTACAGTGTACGGTGCAAGAATGGTATTCAAATGAAACAGTCATAGCCTAGTTATATTTACGATATCATATGATATTTTTTTCTATGCCTTTCTAGGCCTAGCGATTTCCATGTGATACTTTTGAGAAATATTACTTGCAAGACCTCTGGTATGCTGGGCCATAAATTAAAATAGCCGTACTAAATTTTTGGTGCAGTATTTCAACGCGATGATAGCAAATAACGCAACAAGCTTGTAGCAACTGTAACAAATAAAACTGTGGTGATTTTAATTTTATCTTGATTCTTCAATTAGGATGAGTTTCTAAAATTAATTTGAGCGAAAACTTCACGTCGCGTAGACCCGCATTATATGCCATGTCAACACGCGACGACGTGCAATAGCCCAGTAGGCCAACGACGAGAAATAATATATCGGGTTAAAATAAGCCAACATAGGAGAAAGGCGCATACAGTACCACACAACATTGGCATTTTTCGGTTTCTATATTTAGCGGCGAAGAGCAAACACTATGAATGGTGTCCATTTTGCGCGTATTGGCGCAGACGGCCAAAGTCACTGAAATCATTGATTCGCGTTATTACACTGACAATGAAAAGAATTTGATCGGGCGCCTAGATTTCATTCAAGCGTTCGACGGAGTCAATAATTGTCACCATGGCGTTCCACGGTATACTTAGGTAAACGAGAGATCGAGATGTGAGCCAAGTAATGTTCCAAGTCGAGCGAAGCTTGGAGAGTGAAGAATCTAGACGGAACGTGACGAGAGCTGAATTACAGAGCTAGGACATAATATCAGCAATCTGGTCGACGCCCTACAAATAAAATGGCTCGAATTTTTTGCTCCGCTTGATTTCAGTTTTACTACAGAATAGGCCTATCGGAGCCAATAGGGGTTACGGGCCTTCAACCATTGATGTATGCTCGCATAAATTTCTGGACATAATAATTTATTGAAGAAAATGTGATTGCGCTGCACCAGATTAAATTACGCTCAACAACCCAAGAAATAATTAAATAAAATTTCATATTTAAATTGCTTTTAGAAATGGCATTTGTGTTATGCGCAACTCTGCAAGCGTATAGTTTATAACGTATGCCTACAACTTATAACGTATGCCTACAACAATGCCGATTAAATATAGAACCAAGGCCTATTTCTTAAAACAGTGCAAATGTAATTAAATCAATAGTAGTTTCGAGCAATTACGATTTAAATTTATTTCCTTTTCGTTGACTTGAAGACAAAACAGTTCTCAACGGGACTTAAACGACCGATTGCGAGCGCAAAGTTCCCTACTAGTGTTCTATTAATCGCGACGTCTGCGTAACTCGATATCCAATGCAATATAGCTTGACTCGAGTGGCAGGCGTCTTCGGTATTGCGGATTGCTATGTGCTCGCTAGAAAACCGCGTAGAGGCCAGTTTTATCTGCTTTTCAGATCGCTCATTGGTTGAAAATAGCATTTAAACTGTGCCATTGGCTATTGCTGTCTCGCTTCGTACGAGTTTTGCTAATACGCAATTGCCAAGTCCAAAACGCGAGTTGTGCCGAAGCTGTGGGAGGAGCGTCTAGTTTTTTCGTCGTATTGCAGCCAGACTGTGCGCCTGCGCTGATTGGTGGAAGAGTGGACCCACGTCACTAAAGGATGAAACCTGGCGATAGCTGAGAAACGAAGTTTTTATGGAATAGCTGGTCACGTAGGCCTCATGTTGAGCGAAGCTAAACTATTGCGCCTATGCATTGGCACCGGTCTGTATATAAAGGACCATGTGCGCGAGGAATTCATTCAACTCATCCCATGTGGTTGACGCAAGGAGATCTCAGCAAGTTGATCGACCACCGAAAATAGTAATATTTCGGACATTAGGCTAGTATTTGGCACTCTATTTGCGGTTTGACTTGTTCTGTCAGATTTACAAAACCTTTAGATTAAATTTGCACTGAAGAGTTGCTTTCATACTGCCTAGATAGCGGTAATCCCAAAAAACGCGTAGCCTCATAGGCCTAATAGAAAAGTTTACATAGCTTGCACTATATCACTCGAATAGAACAATAGGCTAATTCTTCCAAATTAAACTGTTGTCGGTTTGTTCGTACTATAAGCCTTCAAGATGTTGGCTGCGGTAACTTGGATACTGCTGACGGTCGCAGGGTCGCTGGCTGCGATAGGTTTCGCGTCGTCTCGCCTGCGCAAGAGGTCAGTCACTGTCGCTGCATCTTTTCTATATACTACGTTATATAGGCCTACTATGTACACGTCAGATATCCCGTAGCATGCAATATTTCATTTGCTGCTGTGGTATCTAACTTTGCAGGTTGTATGTATATTTCGTAGCGTACGGTGTTGACTGGGAGCTTCGCTGTTCTTCGTGAGACAGAACTGATGTTAGCGGCATACACGTGCGCGTGCATAGTTCATGCGTTTACTGTCAAAAATAAGCCAGCACACAAAACACAATGACAGACCTGGACCTACATGTATGTTTTCCACAAAATGTCGAGGGGCCGGTTTTTTCAACACGGATTTAATGGTGGTTCAGGATTTAGCCTATGCATAAAGGTATGCTAAATCCTGAACCTCCGTTAAATCCGTGTTGGAAAAACCGGCCCTAGGAATCTTACTATTTTTTTTATCTCAGAGTGGCTCTAGTCTGAGCGTTGCACAATAATAACCATGATTTATATAAACTTATAATTGGGGCTATAAATTTCTTGTTCTAATTCATTGATTCAGATTTGAGGTCCATTGATCGCGGCTATACGTTGTGGTTCTACAGTCCTCAAGTCGGCATTCATGAGTTGGTCGTTTACCGATGGCGTTGCTAATATATCATAGAGTATTCCCGCTCAATAAATCTTTCTCGTGGATACTGGCGAATGTTTCTTCGAAGCAATTACTGCAAACAACTATTAAGTTTGAGATCAAACGCCGCGCCGTTGTAGTGTTGCCTCTATTCTGGTCATAGAATCGTAATAGTCAATCCTGCAAGGCCGCGCGTCTGTTTTATGCTGTTAACCAATTCTGGGCAAGCCTATCGGTCGAATCCCATAAATATGCGATTTATAGTCCTCATAATTTACAAACCAAACAGCGTTGCTGGGCACTTTGTTCATTTCGGCATTGAGCTGTGTCAACCTATAAAGTAACTACATGTACACTGCCAATTTGTACATAAAGTTAATTACGTTAATCTAAATCGCTTACATTTTACGCTGACATGGACGGTCGTTCTGAGTTAAACGATCTCATTCAATTTCATGGACGCTTTTATTGTTTCATCTATTATGTTAATCGTAACGCAGTGTCTTTCGAGCGATAATACTTCAGCTTTGCATCTTTACGGTTCCATGGCAAAATGATTAAACTATCAGCTATAAGATCTACAATAATCGGTAAAATTATGGCAAATTATGGCAAACAACATGGCAAAATTTGGTAAACTTCAGATAAGTAAACCCGACACGCCTGCGAGTTGTTGACTAATGCTGTAGACTATCGCAGTCTTCGTCAGTACTAAGTGCAGGCCTGCTATACATCACTTCGGATTTGAATAATGATGAGCTATAATTTAACTTTATTTGTTTTTCCGTGGTCGAACCGAAACAAAAATCAAACACGCACGTTTCGTTTAGATCGCAAACTGATATCATTAACCTTAATGTAGGCTGCGACAGCCTAAATGATTGTTAGTGAACTACATTGATACAATCGCGTAGCTAAGTGGACATTTGACAATACCGCAATGCAGTGACGCTACAATAGCAGCATTAAAGCAAATCCTTCCCAGTAGCACGCGCCCTAGTTACACGGCTAAGTCATGCCAATCCTGTGAGCTGCTGTTATCTTTGATCGATCGATCAAGTGCCGATGACGCTTGGCGGCGTCTTTGTGTGTATGCCACTCTACACTCCACAGCCTATTTAAGCTTAGCACTGATATAGCCGCTACTCACTGGTGGCGACATAGGTTGAATATTGAGGGGCTCGTTGCTGAGAGAAATCACGACCAGGGGGGGGGGGGAAGAATGTGCGAATGTTAGAAAGTTTCATAGATTTGAAATTAAGGGCCTTGTCACATCAGGAAAACACTCTAAAACAAATGTCAATTATACTTGAAAAAATTAATTCTTTAAAAAGCTCAATTCAATTTTAATTCAATTACATTTTTTTAACAAATCTCTTATTAGAGTACTCAAATCCTAGGTTGGTGACTTTGTGAGCATGCCACATCACCGCCTGTTTTAGCTCAACTTACAAATATCTGGGTGGTTCAACGTCAAACCACCCAATTCCGCACTTGAGCCGCCTCCGCCGCTTCGATCCGACTGGTATCGAGTGATTATTTCGGTTGATTTAAATTCATCGCCGGCGCTCTCATAATGGCCCGCGCTTAATCCCGTCACCAACAAATTATTGCTACGTGACGCGACGGCGGCGTACGTCGTTTCCGTTTTGCGGCGATCGAGTTATTGTTAATTTATGCTCGTAGGTGTTTTTGATCTCGGCGATCAAACACCAGAGACCGCGGCTTGACAAGCTGGTTTTGTATGCCGCGTTATAGCGACAATAGGGGCATATAGAAGAAGTGTGTCAATAGGACGGCGCGCCATTGGAAATATATAATATTGATTTGAGCGTGTACAACGTATAGAACTTTAATTGAAAGCAAAATAATCATCGTGACCTACAATTTTAATGTAAATTGATATAAAGTATCATTGAATTTTGGCGCTTTTATTTCCGGTTTGCTAACCTATCGGGCAATTTTTTATTTCACCTTCAAACTTACTGAACGATAGGCCTACTTCGCCGTAGAAGTAATACATAGAATATTTTTAATAGATACACTGAGAGAGAATAGAAACACTGCACATAAGCAGTGCAATATAATATCAAAATAAAAAACTAACAGCGACACGACATTATGGGCTGGTTTTTCCAACACGGATTTAATGGTGGTTCAGGATTTTTACCCATCAATTTGCATAGACTAAATCCTGAACCACCATTAATCCGTGTTGGAAAAACCAGCCCTTAGTGGCCTAAAAAATGGTTACCAGTCACCACGGCAATCACAGGTTCTCACAATGGCGGTACTACAACTTCATAGTCGTTAAATATTATTAGTTAAAGGTTTATAGCACGGAAGAGCATTACGTTAGTCATTAGTTCAGTCCATCGTTTTATTAAATTCGTATATGTCCCATTTTGTTGCCCAGACGGGCAGGAGAGCCACCGATCGTCAAGGGCAGCCTGCTCTGGGGCAGCGCTGCTGACTTCAAGGAGAACGCCGTCCAGTTCCTGCAGCGAGCCAAGAAGCAGTACGGACAAGTCTTCACGATCCGCCTCATCAACCAACACCTCACCATCATCATGGACCCCAACAGCGACGAGGCGATGAACTCGGAGCGAAACTTCGACTTTGACCCGATCCAGAAACAAGTCAACTGGAACGTCTTCAACTTTGTGCTGCGAGAGCCGAAGAAAATGATCAAGGAC
Organism: Chamaedrilus cognettii; assembly: GCA_034695025.1. Classification (NCBI taxonomy): domain Eukaryota; kingdom Metazoa; phylum Annelida; class Clitellata; order Enchytraeida; family Enchytraeidae; genus Chamaedrilus; species Chamaedrilus cognettii. The sequence goes on along the minus strand of JAQIWG010008739.1, from coordinate 5,177 downwards.
ACTGGGAGAACGATCCGCGGCCGCTACATGCAGGGCGCCATGGATAACTTTGTGAATAACCTCAACCTGTCCTGCAGCAGGGTTTGCGAGACGGGTGCTTCAAGGGTGATTTCGTCAGATGGAGCGCCGTGGATCAAGTCGGGTTTGAGGACTTTCGCAGCGAATACAGTTTTTGACGCTGTTTTCAACACCGTATTCGGTCGCGCCGACGGCCACGCCTTCAACGCTTCAATGGTTTACGCAAACTTCGAGGTCTATCACAAGTACTTCAACTATCTCTGGCTCGGCATGCCCAAGGGGTGTTTCCCGACAGCGACGAAAGCCTTGAAGCAGCTTCTGGTGATGCCCGAATCTGGGGAGCTGCTCAAGAGAAAGGATCTGTCGGTGTACATCCGCACGGCCATCGAGTACATGCGGGAACACGGGCAGACCGAGGCCGACATCAAGGGCCACAATCTTGTGTATCTGCACGTTAACTTCAACACGTTTCGCATGGCGTTCTGGGTGCTGAGCAATCTGCTGGAGAACAGGGAGGCGATGGAGGCGTTGAGGAGGGAGGTGGAGGCGGTGGTGGAAGAGAGGCTTGATGGGGAAACGAACAGCGCCGAGCTGAGTCTGGAAATTGTGGAGGGCATGAAGATACTCGGTGAGCCAGGCTTTTATCTGCAAAATGTCAAATAATGTCAAAAAAATGTCAAAGAATTTTTAACTGCGCATATTGGTGTTGCAATACGTCTTGGATAAAATATATTTTTAGATTAAGGCCTGCAGTAATCCTTCGCTAAAAGTTGTTCTATTGCGTTGATCTATTTTTTCTTTGTGCTGGTCAGCCCTGCTTAATGCTATTTGTGCTGTATTCCATTCACACTCTCTCGTACGAATCAACTCCATAATTTTATATATATTTAACGCCCGTTTTGCAGACAGCGTGGTGCAGGAGACGAGCCGCCTGTCCAGCGGGGTGTTTATGGTGCGCTACGTCAAGGAGGACACTCTGTTCGCGACCAGTGACGGGACAGAGCACTTGATGAGAAAGGGGGACAGGGTCGCCATCTACCCCCCCGCAATCCACAAGGACCCTCAAATATTCGAGGATGCGCTGGTGCGGAAAATTTGCACTTTAGAATTAACTTTTACGGTAGAAAATACAGTTTAAAATCAATTTAGTTGTGCCGCGAATGCGATGTGGATTGATTTCATGAAAAAATTCCGCCACAACTCGAAGCGTTTCTTCGAAACAGTGAAGCGTTGTTTTGTCAGTGTACAATGTTTTCTGTGTCGACTGCGCATCATAGGCAATCTTAATTTAAATGTCGTTTGATTTTGTTTGTTGATTTCACTATTTGAATTGTATCTTAGAATACCAATAAACAGATACATAAAGTCTCAATGCTATAATTATTACCTTCTACTGCTGCTAAAGGGCATGGGAATCTGTACGCTGTTAACGCCAAACGGTGAGTGAAATCAGTTGTGCATGCTGATTCTCGGTTTGCCAGTGCGCATCAGCATAGTCCAATCGCGCAATCGCGCCGCCAATGACGTCATTTTGTTAGGAATTCATTTATCCTACTGATTTTGCAGTGACGTCACTCGCTCAAATTTATCTCAATTTAACGCACTCACGGTGGCGGCCACTAACAGCCGGGCCGAGTTTAAACGTGTTTATAACCGTCATCATGACTCGACATATGATTGCAACGCATTGGCCTAACTCAAAGATAACTCAAATGTGTGTGAAATATTTTCATATGATTGCCGCCTGTATGCTCCGCAGGTCTTCAAGTACGACCGCTTCATCGACTCCCAGTTCTACACTGACGACGGTCGTCCCATCAAACACCCCGTCATGACCTTTGGGTCCCTCTGCCCCGGCAAGCGCTACGCCCTGCTCCAGATCAAGTGGTTCGTTCTCACGGTCCTCACGCGCTTCGAGCTGCGTCTACTCCCCGGCCAGCACGCGGAGTACGACTACCACTACCACGGCCACGAGATACTCCCCCCCGTTAGGGACGTGGATATGGAGTTTAGAGCGAGGGAGGCCTTTCCTCTGCTTCAATTCGCGCAGCGGTAATTTTTTTTTTTCGGCGTTTTTTTCTTGAAGCTGTTTTTAAGTAATATTGCTTGATATTTTATACTTGCCTTGAGGTCGTATTTATGATGCCTTTAATGACAGCGGTGTCGTGTGGAAGGAGTGTACGGGATGCAAATAAAGCAGTGTAATTTGGTGTCTTTGCTAGCTATCAACAGCAGATGGATCTACATAATCATGACTTCACAGGAAACAAAAGTTATTCACGGGATATTTCGGCCTTTCGCATAGGCTAGGCAAATATTCTACAATTTGTAGAAAAAGGACAAATTTTGCAGAATGGCTTTAATATAGGGCCTACTACTTAATAAATCGAATAATTTATATCATGTCACCTATTTCAGATTTTGCAATTCAACAGGTGAACTTTTTGTACAGCATTGTTTTTAGCAGTTAATTAGCATTTAATCGTTTCAGTCGTCAACTTGTAAGCCCTTAAGGACTGAAATTTTAGACCTACATCGCTGAACTTTCAGATTTATAGAAATTCTGTCCAAACAGAAAATCTACTAACTACTGTTCGGCTCTGAAACACTGACTGCTGGCGTGCAATAGTAAGGCGAAAGGCGATAATGAATTTTTGAGCAGCATTTTGGCTACGGTACATATTCGCTTCACGTTTAGCATATTATTTTTCTCGAGGCAGTGTATAATATTGAATCGGCAGAGTTCATTCATTAAGTTATTTCCGTACTATGTTGTTTACGCGGTAATTTGATTTGGAGCTTAGTTGAACACTTATTTTGTAGATTTTATAGATGCTTCGTTTGTAGTTATTTGTATGGTGCATTATACGAAACAGTTTGTTTTAGAACACCAGGTCTACAGTTTAGATATGGATATTTTTTTATTGTTCTTCTCAACTCCTGACTGTTGCTAGACTATTGACATTGCCTTATCATTATAAGACTATTCGCTCATTATGAAGAGTTGCTTAATGCTAAATCATTATATAGTAGACCGGAGGGTTATTATATATAAGATGTATTATGTGTCTACAATTTAAGCTTGCCGGTTTGAACGATAATGAAAACTTTGCTTGAGTTAGGCCTATTTGGGAATAGCTGTGATTGTGTTTTTCATTAGGCTACAATGAAGTCATAGGCCTCTACTTTAGCTATAGATTACTTGACATTACGTCAGTCTAATAAAATAGGCAATTTCTCAGCGGTTAGGATTATATGTATAGACAAGCTTACAATTACTACTATACTTAGGGTTATTGTTCAATATATATATAATGAGTATGAGCGAAGCGTTCGATGTGCATGGCTTGTGTCAGAATCTCAGTTTTTCTTCTTTTATGTTTCGTCTAACAATTTTTTTGAGTGACAACGTTGAGATTATGATTTTGTGCAATTTTGGCAGTAATGAGCTTTCGAAATAAAAATGTTCCGTTCGCTGTACATATATAAGACTAATCTCGAGGTTTTCATTCGTTTAGTGGACACTTCTTGTGATAATATAGACTGCGACACAATTTAAGCTATTTTTGAAGTAAATCGAAATAGCTTACGTTAAAATTAGTGCCCGCAAATTAGTTTATATCGAATACATTTAATTTAACGTATTACAGTGAAATGACCAAACACATCTGTTCCAATTGGGCATGCAGTCACTGTCGAAGACTTATTTTCAAATGCTACGAAATAAACGGTGCGCTTCAGATGATATTAAATTGTTGACGGCTGCAATTCATTAATAATTAAATTCATTATATCGCCTGTAAAGTTCATTTTAAAACGGCAACGTTTCATTTAGTGCCGTGACTTCACTCAATGGTGAGAATGGTCGACATTAGATGTTGATACTACACGGTAGATTTTGATTTTGTGTGAGAAATGTAAGTTGTATATATGAAACAGACAGTTGGCCTATTGGTGCTTAAACAGATTTGGCTTTTTTACTTTAAATTCGCCTGAACAGTTAGCGGTGTGCCATGTTATTGCAGGCGATACATTTATGCGAATAAGCCTTTGGTAATTAGCCATCTTTAACTACTTCATAGCAACGGTTGTTATAGGCTGGCAGAAGAAAAATTGATTCCACGTTCATACATCTGGGCACCGCACACAGTAGCCTACTATTCTCATGGTCCTAAACCAGATTTCCCTGAGCGTAGAATCAATTTTTTCTGCCAGTTTAGCAACGGTTGCCAAGGAAGTAGTATAAAAATGTGTAATTGGACATTCTGCAGAAGGTGAACTATACATGTTGCGCAAGTTGTGCTATGCTCTAATACGACTCTAGATCGGACGAGTGTGTTTCTCATATTAACATATTCCATTTTATTGAGTTTACATCAATACGTAATATCGTGCTCCAAGATTGTCATTATATATGTATTATATAATTTATCTTAAGACATTTGACTGTATTCACCCAAGTCAATCGAAGCATATTTTCTAGTAATCTAGGATTTAATTCCAAAACTTTCGGTTTCACTGATAAATAATACTCTATAGGTGTGTCTAGCTATATTTGTTCAAGTGTATGATGAATAAGCGTCATGTTTATTTGAAATACATACTTATTAGTAGTAATAGTAGGCCTACTCGTAGGTTGATGAGCTATTTATTGTAATTTTAATATGCCTGCTGTTTCTTCATTGACGATGCATGTTGATGTAAAATGACTGTGTGCACATTCATTGTTTTGGCTGTATAATGTACCTTAAATGTCTCTCCAAATGTGTAATAAATTTGTTCGTCTAAATAATGCAGAGTTCTATCATTATTAATTTACTCATCCAACGCCTGTTTTAAACCTCCGACTACGCACTTAGTTACACGTAATTATTGGCTGTTTTCTGTTTCAAGATTGAAGGGGTTCAGTCTAAATTTGAAAGTTTTCAAAATAATGAAGAAGAAATATTGCAGAATTTGAAGTTTGTATGTGAAGTTTATATTAGGTCTTAAAATTCAAGTTCGAATTCAAGTTCAAATTTAAGTTCAAATTCAAGTTCAAATTCAAGTTCAAATTCAAGTTCAAATTCAAGTTCAAATTCTAGTTCAAATTCTAGTTCAAATTCTAGTTCAAATTCTAGTTCAAATTCTAGTTCAAATTCTAGTTCAAATTCTAGTTC
>JAQIWG010008738.1:0-11184 GCA_034695025.1 Chamaedrilus cognettii | reverse complement strand
CTTGACATGTCAAATGCATTTTATCTCTAAACAACCTCTTGACATGTCAAATGCATTTTATCTCTAAACAACCTCTTCGCTTTTCTCGTTTGAAGTTAAAACGTAAAATTTAATGTCATCAATAAATTATTGAAATATGAGTGTAAACATAGCTCGCGAATAAAAATTGTATTAACTGAATGGTGGTCATTCGATACATTCGGGGGATCCAACTTTGAAGTTTATGACATTATACTGTACACGCATGATAGTGGACCTTAGTCTACTATTGCCACGGTATGTCAAATGTGGGAGCAATCTGATAAATCGCCCATAATAATAGTTTTTTTGTGATAAACTATTTTTATTTCAGGCGGTTTCATTTAAACGGTATACTTGCTTGATAAAAATCTAAGGACGATGACAAAATCTAATCACAATGACAATTTAGAACGAAGCCACTTAGCGCCTTTATGATAAAACGATGTGTCGGAATACAGATCATCACGATATCTATCGTATAGCGTACCGGAACCCAATATACACGCAATTTGCAAGGTGGTCTCAGAGGTTCACACACGCACAGTTTTCAAATTATTCAGCATGGACCAAACGTATACCAAATCTTTAAACCATGATTGCATATTACAAACATACATACATAGAATTTGGGGGAATTCTTTGTGCATTATTCTAATATTTCAGAATGCAAAAATAACATGTAACCATTGCAGAATTGAAGACGATTATTGTATCAATTTATAATCTATAAGGATGCAGACACTTGACCAATGCATAATTGCAAAACTAGCTATCCAACACACATATGTATTTATGCTAAACTTCCACTTAGGCCTATCCGCCCACCATTTATATCCTCTTTCCTTTTAACAATTTTTGTATTAACCATTACAGAATTGTACAGTATTTTAGATTAGCATTATCTTTAGATATGTTGTATGATGTTAGGACCTAACAACACTTTAATTTTGGACCATCTTATCGGTTTTTAACTCTTTGGAACTGGTATATCTTTACTAGTAGGCCTATAGTATTTTATCTTAGGTATAGGCAAGAGTAAAAAATACTGAATTCGCGTCATGCCCTCTGCTCACCTAGATCATTTAGATAAGTAGAGGCGCAGTGTGCTCTCACACATTTCGCACACCTTGGCCTTGGCAGCTCTATTTCTATTTTTCGAGTAGATTTCATTTACGGGTTTTCTATTGCAAGTTTTATCATTAAAACAATTATACATGTTCATGTTGATAATTATAATAAAATAATAAGTAAAAACATTCAACTACTTTAACAATCAATAATTTAGCACTCAGTCTTCAAGGTCAGCAGAAGTAAGCGAGCAGAAGCTGCATACCTCCAATCTTGGGTCGGGCCAACAGATGGACTCGGTTGAAAAAACAATATCAGCATTAAACTTTTTGAAAGCTTTTATGATTTCCTTTGGATCCGCGGCGAACACCACATCGTAGCTTGAATGGTCACACAAAAGTACAAAATTTAAAGATTGATCACAGAAATGCAATAAATGTGAAAAATTTTGAACGAGAAAATGTTGTAATATTTTAAGCGATATTTAGAACTTGAAAATCACAGTGCCACTGAAAAGATTAATTAACTAGCGATAAGGAAGCGGACTTGGAATGTTTCTTCAAGATTTTTGCACAATTTTAGCATTTCCTAACTTTTATGCAATAATACACATAAATTCTTAAAACCATTTTCAAAAAGATTCTGATAATGAATTGTCTACAGAAATAGCGAACTGCTGTTGAAACTGTTTGAAAATTGATATGCTTGTGAATGAACTTGCTTGGAAAATAAACTGAGGTTATAAAATGTCAGCTTATTTTTTAAACAATTTTTTTACTCTTTTGTACATATTTAATAACTCTACTCGCTGCCAGACTGTTTAGGCACAGGTTAAGTAAAATGTTATATTCAATTACAGAGCTGATGCCATGACCTCCTCATAAGGGATGATCTCATCAAATTGAAATGAAGAGTATTGTTTTAGATATCAGTCATGATACAGTGCGCGTCATTATTGACTGCAGTAATGAAGCTCATAATGAAGCTGAAACTCGTAACTAAGTTGCCAGCATTACTTCACCGACCTCTTTAGAGACTGAATTTTCTTATATTATGAGGCTCACTGCAGTGAGTTCCTTGATGCGTAAAAGCTCCCCCCCCCATTTTTAACCACCTTTTCATTATTTTAATTCTAGAAATAACCTAGTTCTCACCTGTCGACGAACATGACGAGGGTACTGCTGCTGTTCTGCAGGCCTTGCATGCCTCGACGTAGAAAATTTATTTTTTGTCCTCCCCCCGGGTCGCGTGTTATATCTCCCCCGCGCCATCGGTCCCCCCAACCAAGAACCTAAAAAAAGCATTATGAACGCGAATCAAATAATATTCAAATATGTACTCATCTTTTGGAAGGGTAGAGCAAAAGAGCAGCAATCAAAGTAACAAAGAATCTATCTAACAATGATCACGCGATGCACTGCCATTCACGACGGCCATCGATCTTGTTCTTCGTATGCACAGAGTTCGGTTTAGGCCTCATGAAACCGGCGTAGCACTACACCTCCTTCGTATGAAACAGGCGTTTTTGTTGTCAACAGTGTAACAAAAATGCAACAAAAACAGGCCTTCAAAAACAGGCGCACCTAGGCGTATCTGTCACAAATTTTCACTGGCGATCAGAGCTCTCGACGGGGAGGGGGGGGGGCTGACAGAAATTTTGTGAGCCATTCTTACCAGTCATTGTCTACTTTATTGCACATGGCTGTGGCCTGCTGATGTCTAGGTAACTGCTATCACTATGCATGGAGCTTTCCGTAATCCAGTAACCCAACTTGACCAAAAAATAGACACACATTTTTTATCCTTAACTGTCCTACACAGCCAACCCGCTACGCCACAGCGTCTCAAAAAACGCGTAACCCTACGCCTAGTTCAGTAATTTTTGGCGTAGCTCTACGTCTACCCCTTTCTAATATAGCGTACGATTTCAAAAAGACACCTGTTTTAGACGAACTACGTCTCCTAAACTTAACCCCGCATGTGCAGCATTATGTTCATAACCTACTTAACAAACACATCGCCACCACTACTCTTTTTGCAACTTTTCAACCTACAAACTTCTTTAAAAATATTATTCAACATGCTTAGTCTGTATCAAAGGAATAGTTTTGTAAAAATCGAAATCTAGTTTTCTCCAGTAAATAAATGCAGGGGGCTAAACTAAGATAATATGGCCCTATATGGGCCTATATCATTTTGCAAAGCTGCGTATGCCTACTTCAATCATTACCACCAGTGTTACAGTATACGTACAGTTATGTTCAGTCCGTACAGCTGAGTTGAGCGGACGAAGCGGTTGTAGCCGTCAGTCGCTTCAGTGGCGACCGTGAAAATCACCAGATCAACTGAACCTGAATCAGTTACAATCATACTTAGCTGCAAATGGACTGAGAAATCGACGAACAAAAGCATTCTAGAAGACTTGATGCTACGCAAAGAATTGACCAGTTTCATTGTAAACAAATCACCACGTTCGTCGCCGGGGGACTGTCAAAAGGATAAAAAAACAAAATACAAATTAAGGTACCAAAGCAAAGCTATACGCCACGCCGTGCGTCTATCAACGCACGCCGCAGAAAGGAAAACGGTTTCTTCGGACACGCTCTCAGAGCTAGCGATGGAAACAGCGCGGTGAAAACGTTACTCCTGGAAAAATTGAAGGGATGCGAGGACGTCGGAGGTCGAGAATGAATTATGAAGAAAACATCACAAAGTGGACAGGTCAACCGATAGGGACTATCGTGAGAAAATTTGAGGACCGGGAGGGGTGGACGAAGATTGCGGTAGGTGCTGCGAGGGCGCTACAACGTCAGCAACGACGGGTGGGCGGGGTTGCAGTTTAAGTATGTACACTAAGTGTGTGTAGTAACGAAGACTATTACAGTCCGGTTCTGTGTAAGAGGTCCGCCACAGAACCCTCCCCCTTCTTTAGTCGCCTTTTACGACTCGCCCAGGGAGCTCTAAGCTGCAAGCCAATTCTTTGTTCCCCGACTTGCAGAGAATGCGCAACGACGGCAGACACCGCGAAAAATAAGATTGCAAATAAAGATGACACAAGTAAACGCAATGTGACATAACGTCTCAAAATAGTCGAATGTCTAGTCCATTCACAAAGATTTCACACTGTGGTACAATTACGTCCAAGCATCACTGGCAATGCGTCGAGCGTCTAGTCAAGATACCAGTACTAGACGTCGATCTAGGCGTCGAATTAACTTACGGAGTTATGATCAGAAAACTTGCGTCTAAACTACGAAGAAGTCCAAGTAGAATTAATATAAAATCCTAACCCAAACCTAGCCCCATTTCTACTTGCTGAATACTGATCCTAACGCAGCCGCAGCTGCTGCTGTTGCTGCTCACTAACGGCTTGCTGCTAGCATCGCGCGATGCACGTTTTTCTTATTCCACTTGGACTTCAATAACTTCTAGTAGCGTCTGGTAAGAAAGACGACTAGCAAGAACACACCGCCATTTCGCGTTGACTATGGAGGTCTACATAACAGAGTTCAGGTTCTGGGCCAACGGCAGCGAAAGATGTCAGAAAACAACGATTTTCCGCATAAATTCCATAATGGACTATGAAAAAGTGGACGCTAATTTATTGAAGTTAAATTTTTGAAGTTCAATTAGTCAAAACTCTAAAGATTCCACTATAGTGTAGCTCGAACGTTCATAATGCGAACAGGGCTGCTGCTGCGGTGGGCCCAAGCAGATATCGCAAAACTTTACTCTTCATCAAATCTTTCGCAGAGCCGTACTTTTTTGCAGTCTTTGTTACTTACACAGGGTCCTTAAACTACAAATCCCCCTTGCTGCACTTTGCGATCAGGGAGCACCAAGTATAAGGATATAATAATTATTTTGATGTGTAGCTGTAACATGATATCTATTTAGTCTATTACTTTACTTGCCACAAATGCTGCACGTACACTCTAAAAATGGCTGCTGACCGCATTAAATATTCACAACAGTCATTACACATCCATGGATCAAAACTACCAGACGGTCCTGTCCAAATCTATTAATTGCACGTCGTCGTTTCATATTTACTCACATAATTATTATAATCAAAAAATAAAATACAATCCAGCGAGAAAGCTAACTTACGGTCACTTGAGACCGCATTAAAGCGCACTAAACTGCACGTAGTGCAAGCGAGCGTTGTGAACAGCCAACAGACAGAATCGTCCATGTTGCTCGCCGAGACGAGAGCATTTCAATGCAACCGCTCTGCTGGCAACCAGTTCTTAAAGCGCTCGACTCTGGACCCAGAAGGTTTATGTATGCCTATATATAGGCTATTCAGGCCCATTTATTGCTCCGCCAAACTACAGAACAACACAACGCAGGCCTACTGTAGATGAAGGCTTGCACGTGCGCATTAATAATTCTTCTGTCAGCATAACTCTAAGCTCAAGACAATTAAAGTGTGTTCTTCTTGCAACAGTGAGGCGTCCTTCGCGAAATGAAATACGATAAATATTATTTTGAATGCAAAGTCATACATCTTTTGATGCTTGCGTGATCTTTTGAGGTTCTTTAAGACCGTCAGACCCTGCCGGCATTAAGTTTTGGCGTTAATCTTCTGATTCAAGACAACAATGTCATAATACCGCTATGGGCTTTTATCACAGATTTCGGCAAATAGAACTTAGCACCGAATTCAGATTAACCCATCCGGTCACGATCTCTTTATATCACGTCGTTACCCAAACATTTATGCATTTGCTCGTTGATAGCGTCGGTGTCTGATGGATTAACGAGAAAGCCAGTCGGCATTTCTTTGTAATGAATGGATGTCATTCATATCTCTTGAATGCCGTAATCCACGCGGCGAAAGCGCTAACTCGTGGCATATAAACGCTTAATCGTTATGTTCTCAAAACATATTAATTATGTGCGGTACATCGATAAGAAACTTTATGGTAGGCGGCAGCCTACACGGGCATGACTTCAAGCCACGATTTGAGATCGGTTGGATTACAAAATGGTATGCTTAATTGCTTATAACATTTTAAATCGAACCGATCTCAACCTATTCTCAGACTTTAAATGTGTAAGAAGTCCGACTTGCTCGATTGGAACCGGGCAGCGAATGCGAGTGCCAAGTGGGCCACTTTCGGTGGGCTAAGCAGAACTGACGCTGTGGGATGTAAGAAACGGTCCGGTACATGCATGTATAGGTCGACGCCATTTCAAATCGCCTCGAAACCTCTTTCCTTCCTACCCGTCGATCGAAATTTAAATCGATGACTTTGGGGATCGATTGCAGCAGCTTGCTGCATAAAATGGCTCTAATTATGAAATCGCGTCCATTTCCGATTACACGCTCGAAATTCGTTGCCAATTACAAGCGCTCATCAATATTACATATTTTGGATGAGCGTGGCGCATTCAACTCACGCATAAAGTCGCCATTGACATCGTCACCAAATCGAGCCCGTGGCTCGTGTTCATGAACTATCTGAGCAGGTACAGTTGTACCATGATTTGCACGCAAATAATATTCAAATCGTCGCGACGTCCACGCTCCTTGATTTCAAGTCGTTTGTCCTGCATGTGCAGCTAGGGCTTCCGTTACCCGGTGTCGCGGAGTCTATACTTATGACGCCGGAAGATGGGTAATAGTGAATAGTGAAGTTCACCGTGGCGTTCGTTTAGCCGAATAGACACGGGACCGCTAGGTGTGCGTGCTGTCGGTCAAACGAACGCCAGCCGCCGTCGTTAAGGTCACTGTGACCTTAACAAAGACAATGCTGCATGCAGCATTCGTCGTTAAGCGATCATGACGTCAGATCTGCGCGCCAGGACAAACGACTACAGCAGTCGGCGGCTCGACCAGTTCTATAGTAATCTATAAAGACTTTAGTCCCTAAGATCAAAACTTCCTTCGTTTTGACCGAAAGGTGTGCGGGCACTTTAAGAGTTAATTGCCTTTATTAAGAGTTATTGTCCCGGACATGACATTACACTGTGCCCGGCAGCCATGCCCCTGCTGCCACCATTGGGCAGGACTAAGCGTTGCGGCCGAGTGGTCTCAGTCGCGTTCTCGGATTACGAGTGCGGCAGTTGCCGATTCGAATTCCGGCCGCAGTAAAGATTTAGTCACTTTGTGCACCCTTTGGCAAGGGTGATTTAAATTCGTCAGCTGCAAGTGTTCCTAAGATGCCTACCATATACGATGGAACCACCACCAGCGACCATCAGCTAGTGCAATGGGGCATCATATTTTTCCCGCAAGGGGCTATAACAACAACAGCAACAACATCAAGAATAACAACGCCAGAAAATCGCACGCCCGGTGACAAAGGCGTCCCGTTTATAAATTGATTAAATGTTGTAAGTTATTAAATGTTATTAAATGATGACATAACCGTCAAAAACGTGGTTCAACTGTTTTTTATTTGATAGACCACCTTCGGGGCCACTTGAAAGCCCTTCGCGGGTCAAATTTGGCCCCTCGGGCCGCCTATCGAATAGCACTGATCTATACCATCCAATGCTTCTTGGATAGATGATGCAAGAAGCATTGTATAATATAGACCAGTGCTTCCTCAGCGTACAGTGAGAACAACAGCGGAGCTGGCAAATACCCTTGTTTCACCTTGCAGGCTAATCACGTGACTTCAATTTGAATCGAAACAAAACTTCAAACGAGTAAATTTTTATCGACTCATTGAAAATAATCTAAGTGTAACAAAAAATGTCTAAAACGCATCGACAATTGTAATTTATGGCGTATTTACAATACGGAAAACATCTAGGATATGTTTGCATTAGGTCTTTAAACGAGCATGCATGCAATTTTGAAAGTTTGATTGCTGCGGTAAACCTCTGAGGCTCTTAACCCACAGACGCATGAGCAATCATTGACGAGTGTTGATGCTCACGTGCGGCATTATTTAGTACAGCCTAATGTCCATCATAAATCCAAGCGAACGCCGACCCCAAAGAAAGATAAATATTTATTAAAGTGACAACATTTCAATTCGGCTATTGTGGTAGTTGGAGCTGATTTTGGCAGGTCAGTCATTCATAAACTCGAGTCGATATCGGGGTATCATAATAGTTCATAAATATAGGTGCAGGCCTATACACGGACTGCTGTCTGGTAGGCTATAATGTAAATATAAAGTCTACATAACGTACCAGACCCAAAAATCATTGCTTCTGGGTTTACTGTAGGTCTTTAGTCGATCTAAGCAACATAAATGGATAGGCTACAGGTTCTAATACATCTCTTATACTATATACGAGTATATCTTATTATTGAACCAAACAAATATTTATTGACTGCATAGTTCTACGAATAAATTAAATTTTCAAACCAAATTTATAGCGTACAGATGTATAATCAACCTTTTCATGGGTCTAAAATTGGATTAACTATAAATCTGAAAATAAATCAACAATACTAGGCCTACTTAAGTTTATCAACCTACTGATTCATGGTTCTAACAGTTACTAGCTTAACTAACAAAATCATCCCTATCAAGTTGATGCAGTCTGCTTGATTAAAGCAATCCTATCTCTGGAAATGAATTCAGTAGCATATCCTGCCCGTAAACAAATTAATTGCCAATTTGTTGTCAAATCTATTCAGCAAATTTCATGACAATTTTTGTGCATTTAGAAGTCAAATACTCTATTTAGGATATTCGCAAAAAATATAATCATGGTTCAATGCTTATATCAATTACATATGATGTACACAATGCCTTCTTTATTACTGACATTTCAATTTACACAGCAAGGTCTGGTAAATGTGACCATGTCTAGCAAACAATTATTTTATGCACATATATAAAACCTAAACATAAACCTAAACCTTCATAAATTTCACTTAAACTACACATCATAGAAAATTATTTTAACACAGCAACAATTGTCAAAAATTATAAATTATACATCTATCTTTCAATAAAAACAGCAAGATTTGAAACTAGCTTCCTTCATGATATTATAAAGGTCCCTTTTTCTACAACCAAAGATTTTACTCTTTGTAGGCCTACGGCAGCTACTAACTATTTTTGATGCAAGGGAACAATGTCGAAAGTTATTTAATTATTACAGATTTGGATAAATAAAAAAAAATTATTTGACTGTCCTAATGCGCTTTGAATGCGTCGCATTCTGATCCTGTAGTCTAAAGTTTCGAGCGTTGTATGTGTCCACTGTCCAGTGGTGTAATCTCAAATTAAACTTTAAGTAAAATTTATTTGACTTGATTTTAAGGCATATGATGTACTAAAGTCAGAGAGTTTATAAAGTCGGCTGTCAATTATTGTGGAATGTGAGTGGTTTCAAAGCGTTAATTGGAGCGCAGCATTTTACTCTAGATGAACCACCTCGTTCACGATTCTAAAACCTGATCCTACTGTCATTTTGAATGCTCAATGCGACAGTTGATAACTGAATATAAAATACTCTCGCCGCAAAAATGTTCCATTCATATTATGGTGTCTCGATTAGCAATTCAAATATTTTATATGAGCCGACCATTGACTGGTTCACAACAATACGAATTGCAGAAATGCTACAAGTTTAACGTCCTCATTTTTTTCATTTATTCCATTCAATTATTTTTTTTAACGAATGATTTCCACGTCCAGGCCTACGTTTACTACCCGACCGTTTAATACCTCATAAGATGTCAGACGTGATCTCTTTCACAACAATTTGCAAAAAGTACCGATCAAGCCAAACACTTTGACAAGGTCAATAGTTTACTTTTGCAATCTAATTACGTTTTTGGTGCCTTCCGTTCAAATACATGTAACCGGCCGCAAAACGCAGAGGTTAATAGACGTTCATACATACAGACGTGTTTTTTGTCATGATTCAAACATGGATAGCAAGATAGGCGTGCAAAAGATAGGATTAAAAGTAACAAAGGTATGAAAAGGTGATTAGATGTTTACATTAATGATCTACGGAGAAAGAAAAAACAAAGGACAAGGCCAATAAGTTACAGAAATTCGCTAATTTTTAAATGCAGCTTTGCGCAAGACTTACTATTAAAAACTACTCAACGTGCAATTTAAAACTACGCGTACTAAAATAGAATTGCACAATGTTTAAACTTGCCTACTTACAAACTCAGATCCAGTGCACCGAGAAGTGTGAAAGAGAAACGAAGAGTCTATGTATTAATTTTATCATCGTCAGATCCGCAATGAAAATCAAATCAAATTCCTATGTTCAAATTTTTATGTTTGTGATGATTTTGAACCAAAGGTCTATACATACTGATTATTTGCATGTATCGGCCTATAAGGTCATTGATTTGAATACACACAATGTCATAATGCGTACCTAGTTTATTATGCGATACTTAGTGACATGCATCGCTCTAAAAGAAAATAATGTTCGATGCCATATAAGAGATGCATTAGTCAGAAATGTACATGTATTACAAGTCTTCGTGAGCATCGCACGATATTTGTATTTTCATTGTAGGACCAAAATTTAAAGCCGACAAACAAAATTCTTCTTAGGATATAAAGCATCTCACACAATGTCGCCGTTCAGTTTCCTATTTGATAAATTTCGAACGTCACCCGATTGTTCATGTAGTTGATACAAGTTGACTTTTAACAAATTGCACGTAAGACAAATCAAGCAGTCACGACGATGGAACACAATTGTTAAAATACGTCGTTTGCACGATCCCTTTCATAAGCATGCATGAGATTCATTGCAATAAAACATTTAGTTGACTTGGCAGTTTGTTTGCATTGTTGCATGTGGCCTATACAGAATTTGTAGATAACATCCCACAATCAACTATTGCGTGCGTGGTCTCATAAAACACCGATGTCGCTGCAGACTGTAGCGGAGAGTCACAGTAACGTTACACCCTGGATGGTACATATACGTATGTACCTGTCGGAATGGTTTGGCGGGGTCATAGGGAGGATTGAACCCAGCCCTTAGCAACGCTAACAGTGAAGTTACACCTTTCGGCGAAAACGAAGGAAGCCTTCAAAACGAAGAAAGTTTTGCCGACTTCTTTCTTCGTTTTGTCGTGACGCGTACACCTTTCGTTCAAACTAGCCTCCAAAACGAACGCCTTCAACTAGCCACGCCCCC
>JAQIWG010008737.1:0-11184 GCA_034695025.1 Chamaedrilus cognettii | reverse complement strand
GAATCGTATGCGGATATGAAGAGAAGGGCTGAAGATCGGATAAAGTGGAAGGTTTGGACACCAAAGACCTGCCATGTGGCAGAGCACTGAAGAGAGAATACTACAGCACAGTCAGCTGATTATATAGTCAGTATTTCTTTAATTGACTCTCAATGGTTTTTTATTTTCAAATTTCTAGCGAAATGTATTGAATTATACTTAACTTTGACCTCCTTAGCAAACCTGTAGTTTATAAATTTAATGTCTTCTGTGTATTCAGGATTGCCAGGACGATTCAGATGAGCTCGATTGTCCGACACGCTACCCAGACGGGGCCTACTGCATACCCACTCAGTTTACCTGCAACAATACAGTCAGTTACAAGTGCTTTCAGAACAGAAACTTAGTATCTGAGTCCTTCAAACTAAACATTATTTATAGATGCATGGTTGAGGTCCTCAATGACGTCATTATATGCCGAAATGGACTCTAAACTCATTATTATTATCAATATAATTTTTTTGATTCTGAGGTCTAGTAGCTCAAATTACTGTGCCATCATTCTTTCAAAATCTTGCAGAAAATTTGAGGGTAAGGGAATCCCATATGGCGTATGTATTTGCCATTTTTGAGAAAAAAATATTTTTACAATTGTACAGACATCCTGAAAGATAGGCGCAGGTGGTGACATTAGAGTAGGACAACAGGTAGTTTTATGTTTAGTTTTATATTTTTGTGAAGTACTAACGCCACGAAGCGTTATGGCTGAGTGGTGTAAATCGCTGGCCTCGGATATCGAGTGCGACAGTTGTCAGTTCAAATCCCGACCGCGGTAAAGATTGTGTGTCACTCGGTGCACCCTTGGAAAAGGTGATTTAAATTCGTTCCTATGATGCCTACCAAACTAGATGATGCCACATTGCACCAGCTGATATCACTAATTAAATCATTGATGCCACGATTTCCACACTGTATCAGCTGATGCCACTAAAAAATAAATAAACGAGCGCGAGACATAACATTACGCTGAGCGTAACGGTACACCTCGCAGATCTGTATTCCGATGAGTCAAGTGTGCAACGGTGTGGACAACTGCGGTGACGGGTCGGACGAGTCTCAGTGGGCATGCGCGAGCGTGCAGTGCGGGCCCGGCGAGTACCAGTGCAAGATCGTGCGCCGCTGTATCTCACTCGCGCATATCTGCGATGGGTCGCAGGAGTGCGCGTTTGGCGACGACGAAAACGCGTCCTGTAAACTTTCACTCTGTTGTATTACGACGCTTTGCTAATGTTAGCGGATCGGGACTACTTTTTCTGTTATTCTGTGCTAACAACCAGCCTCATACAAATTTCACTTTTAAAAACATTTAACGCCTCCTTGATTATTTACTTAGCTGTTTTTATCTAGATCATATGTTTATTTTCACATAACATATAAGACTATATGAAGTATGGCTAGAAATTTGTGTAAATTGCTTCAAATTTTTCCTAAAATTGCTTAAAAATGCTGGAAGTGTCTTGAAATATACGTTAATGTTTCTTGTTGTTGATATTTGAATTGTTGTTGCTAAGGCTCCAATTGTGGCTACAACTTCAAGTGTTTATCGGACGGCGCCTGCATTTCTCCGTCGCTCAAGTGCAATTTCCGATGGGACTGTGCTGATGGGTCCGACGAGGCCGGATGCAGTGCGCCTTTATCCTTACGTTTTATTATTTATTTTATGGTCAGCCTACCACTCTTTTTTTATTTATTTCAGCTGTTCGCTACAATCTACGCGGAACTTTACCATAGTGCACTTATTGCGTTTCAAATAGGCTTTCTGTGACCCTTTGCCGTCTTTTTAGCATCCTAATTGGCATGCATTTACTTAGACATTAATTTATTTAATCATTAACAACAATCAATTATTTATTAATTATTTAAAGCATTATCAAACTAATGCTAATAACTGATACTTGACTAATAATACAGAAGGTTGATTTGAATATAATTGTAGCCCTCTTTGTGTGTTGCAGCGGTGGACAGTTGCACGTCCTGTGAGCAGGTCTGCACGCCGGCTGGCCCGACCACCTCATCCTTCACCTGCTCCTGCTTCACTGGCTACACCGTCAACACCCAGTACACCAGCGACTGCATCGGTCGATCCTTCCATTCTTGTTGTTTACTAATCTCATTCATCGTTTGACGTATTCAATTTGCCTTATTATTACCGGTATTCAATGTAATAGCACTTATGTAAAAATTGATGAAGAAACTGAACGTTTAAAAATTGCAATTCATTTGAATAGTGTACTATTTTACTAATTGTTTATGATTTTGGCTCAGTTTTCTTTAGTATTGTTTTGCAAAATAATGCAGTTTTTTTACTTGATAATTTGAGTGTTATGTGCTGCTTAGGTGATGCAGGTGCTTTTCATCATCTGATGACCTGCATATTACTTTTTATCTTAAATTCATTCTCTACATGTCGTACTCAATTTGCACTCTTAAATAAGATTTTGTAGATCAGATTGTTCAAAGGGGCGATTTCACTTGCAGTGCGAAATCTTTTAAGGGTTATATTTATTGCGAATCTTTGTTTTCTTGCTGCTTTCAGCGATAGATCAGTGCTCAGTGCTTGCCGAAAACTGGTGCCCGCAAGTCTGTGTGGACCAGAAGTCTAGCATGAACCTCACGTACAAGTGTCTCTGTGCGGAGGGCTTCGTCGACACTACAGGAGACGGACACAACTGTCTCCCAAACAACGGTTCGTTGCTTCCTTATTGCTGGCGACATTCTGAAAGCCTATCAAGTATTAATTTAGTCAACGCTACAGGCCTCCATCGGCAATTCTGGAGCACGAGCTTATTTATGCTCATAAAAATCCACCATGCTCTTTCATCTCTTTCCTTGATTATTTATTCGTTATATTGAAAATGTTTACATTTAGCACAAAGCTGCATGTATTGCATTAGCATTGTGGTACTACGAAATTTTGGCACAATTTGTTCTTACCTCTGTTGTTCCTGTGCCACATTTCATTTCCCAGATTTCATAGATAACATGTGTTCAGAAGTACTGATTTCATTTTCGCCCAGGTCTCAAGGGTACGATGGTGTACAGCTTGGACAACAGAATTCTCGCTCAAAATCTAACGAGCTACAAGGCGATACAGATCAGCGCCACCAACGACCCGACGGTCGCTAACGACGACGTTAAAGCGATAGACGTGGACGCCATTCATCAGGTTGTCTACTGGATCGACAGTGACGTCATGTACCGGGCCGCCATACCCCAAGACGCCTCGCAGATGGCCTACGTTCAGCGCATTCGTAGCGTCGGGGGCGCAAACGGCCTGGCGTTTGATTGGATCAACGGGTGCGTTGTCGCTTGCAGTCTTGCAGCTTGAAGCCAGTTTCTTGCTGATTAAGAGAATTTGAGCGAGTAGGATCTCAGTCGCTATTTGATTTATAGGGTTCTTAAGTTATTTAAATCAATGTTATAATGTTATTTGGATCTTGTTGCGACAAGGTCCCGCTGGTTTGTCCAAATACTAGGAGTGTTTCTGTTGCCTGTGAACAAACATTATTATTCTTTCCCTTTTCTTACAAATCAACGCTGCGTTGGATTCTATATGCAAAATCATACCGTTTCCATCTCTTAGTCTTAAAAATTTAGTTTAAAGTATAATTCTTCGTTAATTCGTCTTTTTTAAAGTTCGCTTTGCTGTGATTCCTCATCAGTGGTGGACTTGTTGTTTCGCAGCAATGTGTACTGGACTGATGACAATGGAATCTATGTGACTGGTCCCAGCGTGTACTGGATGACGAAAACGCTGCAGAGTAACTCCAACGAAACATTTATGCCTGGAAGTATCGTGGTCAATCCTACGAATGGGTGAGTGAGTTGGTTAGCAGTGTGTCACGCGAAATAAAAAGATTGCAGTCGGAAGTAATTATGCATTTTCTTTGCGCTGTATACGCATTTTAATTTGTACTAATTTATATTCGCGTTTATGCCTGCTTTTAATTCAATTTTTGACAGTAATGATAAGAATAATGGGTTTAGAGTCCGTTTCAGCATTCTTTGACGTCATTGGAGACATAGTAAATATGAATTTCTATTTCTAGGTATTGATGTTTTGCTTTGGATTTTAGTGAAGCTTGCTTTATTCAATTGCACTGGACTATTTCATTTCTATATGACTATGATATTGAAAAATTAAAGAAATAAACTAATCAAGTACCAATTTGATAGGTTTTGAGAGAAATAATATATAAACCAGTGGCTGCTTGAAGAAATATTTACTTTTGGTGATTGTTCAGATTGCTTCAGGTATTTATATATTTAGCTTTTATTTGCCCAGCATTTCTTGTCTCTTTTATTTGTCTCAGCATTTCGACATTATTATATGTTGTGTATATTCTAATCATTCTGCCAATGATGCAACAATCTTGCAATAATATGAAAAAAATTATGAAAATAGATTGATTCAAAAATGCAAACGTGTTTCTTTTTTCAGACTGATGTTTGTAGTCAACACATTCGTTCAGTTTCCAACCATCCTGTCGATGTATATGAACGGCGGAGGACTGAAGCTTTTGGTCAATTCTAATCTGGTCACCCCGGCGGGCCTGGCGCTGGACATAGTGCTTCAGAGTCGCGTGTTCTGGACGGACCGTGGACTGCAGACCATCGAGTCCTGTCTGCCTGACGGAACTGACCGCACACTGCACGTCAAAGATAGTATGTATACACCGCGCTCTGCAGGCATGGCGTGACTACCGGGGGGGGGGGGATATGGCTGTTCTCCCAGATGATAAATCTACCTACCCACCAGCTGTCACTCTATGTGGCACTTTTCTTGTTTGACAATTTTCTTGTTTGAGATTGCTGTAAGTTTACTATTCCAATTGACCGTGTCGATGTCACACGTCGTCAATGTCTCAAGCGTACTATGTCATAATTAACGCTCTCATTCCTGAAGCCTGCCTTAACAGTGCTCATATATTTTTTTCCAAATGAGCACATTTTAGTCTATTGTTTTGAAAAGAGCACAAAAGCGCATGCACCTCAAAAAAGCGAATGTGACACAAAGGAGAAAAAAACACGAAAGCACGAAAAGCACGAATTTGATTGGAAAAGCTCATGACTGCCACTACACTGGCTGTGATGATTATTTGCAGGCACTTTCAGCTACCCGTACAAACTTGACGTGTTTGTAGGCGCGGGCAGCTACCCGTACAAACTGGACATGTTTGTAGGCGCGGGCAGCTACCCGTACAAACTGGACATGTTTGTAGGCGCGGGCAGCTACCCGTACAAACTTGACGTGTTTGTAGGCGCGGGCAGCTACCCGTACAAACTGGACATGTTTGTAGGCGCGGGCAGCTACCCGTACAAACTGGACGTGTTTGTAGGCGCGGGCAGCTACCCGTACAAACTTGACGTGTTTGCTGGGAGGATCTACTGGACGACGTTTACTCGGGACCAGGTGAAGACGGTGGACCAGCTCGGGCAGGGCAACGTGACGACCTTCCTGTCGGGGCAGGTGGACGTCGGGGCTGTGCGCTACGTACAGGTCCTCAAGTACAACCAGTACAGTGAGTCCTCCGCGTTTATCATTTACTTAGCGTAATGATAATAAGCGTGTATAACCCGCTGACTCCCAGGGTCACCATTGTAGCTTGTATGGGACATGTACGTACTTGAAAAAACACGAAAAAATATAAAATAAATAAAATTAAAATAAGTGAGCAGCTTTACAAATTTGTCAGAGGTAAAGCTGCATACCAAACACTTCAGTTTTAAGCCTGATTTGTCTCATGTTGACCGAGCGCAGCCTCTCCTCTTCGAATGCAGGAGCAGCACTCCCACACTCCTCGAACCGTTGTAGGTATAGCCTCATTTCTATGCATTAGAACACTTTAGAACATATGAATTTCATTCATTGTTGAAAGGTCGGAGGTCATCGGAGGTGGAAGCTAAAGCAACAATAGGTTTACACCTACTGTACTGTGACTGATCTATGACCACTCTCTGGCCGTTGTGAGTTGATACAGGTATTTGATGTTGCAGATCAGAATATATGCGCTGGAAGCAACTGTACTTTCTGCCTGTTGGCGGGCGCGTCCTACACTTGCGCGTGTCCTGATGGAGTCACCTTCCTCACCGACCAGCAACACTGCAACCTCACGCGTGAGTCACACACCCACAGCTTCCACACATTCAAATCAAATGATCAAAATACGCGTGTGTGTGCAGATTCAATTATTGACAAAAAAGTTCCAACTGACTTTAAAGTAGTTGCGACAAACTTTGTGTATCAATCTGTGCTGATTTGCTACAGGTTGCCTGCGACATTGACACAGCAGATGAATTACAGACTTGCCCTTTGAAAACTTGCTACCATAAACATTCTGTTACTGCTTGTACTCCCACTTGCTGATGGGTTCTGTGGAGGTGCCTGGTAGCAAAATTAGTGCAAGGTTTGTGTACGCATTAACGTTGCTTTCCAAGCTGTTTTCTATGTTCTATCGACCTCCCAACATTTTTACTGTATAGGCCTATGAGTCAGTTCAATTATGAATAATATACATGTATACTGCCAAGCTTATTCGATCTCCGTGAACGCTTCTTGGCACTGTCAGATGTCTGTATCTTGTATTTAATTCCTTGTTTGATTGCAACTCATAATGATCTGTGTCTATACGTTTGCAGCTCCTGCTGGTTATGTTCCTCTGCCTGTGCCTTCGTTGTGCGTGTGTTACAATGGCGGCTACTGCGCAGCGAACGGCTCCAATGTCGGCTGCGTCTGCCCCCCTGGTAACTGGCGCCGTCTGTGGCATATTGTTATCATCTTATTGCTCCCTATGCAGATTCTGCAGCCTAGGTATTTAGTTGCTTATTAACTGATTTATATCTTATTTATATATCTGATCGTACTCGCAATTTTAATGAATTTATTTGAGTTGGTTTAACAATAATTGCGAATGAGCATAGCTTTAAAAAATCTTTTCTCAGTCATCATTCAAATCATCGCAGTTCCTGAGCACAAAACTCAGATGCCTGCTCTTGAATTGAACAAATTGATGAAGCGTTAATGTAGTTATGACATTTTTTTTAAACCAGGTCTAAATATTATGAAGCCGAACGATAACGCTCTGTGCTGTGGTTCTAATCATGTTTAGATCACAGCATAGATGTTTATTTTTAATAGTTTATAACTGCGTATTAAATGTTTTTTAAATTATGATCACAGTAGTTGTATCGATGTTCCATTTTAACTCGTTCTGTTTCAGGTGCCACCGGAACCAATTGCCAATTCTACTCCGGTTCCGTTGCAATCCCCACCGGTCCCATTCCCACCTCCCAGCCTTTCGTGCCCTCGGCATCTGTTAGTCAATCGGGTGCGTCCGGTGCCCCACCCACGCCCTCTGCGCCCCAACCAACCACAGCCAACACCGAGGCAGTACCGATGACGACCACCACTGCTTCATCTGTGTCGTACACGAGGTCACCATATACAGGGTCACCGTACACCGGGTCGTACTCGCGGAACGGAAGTGGAAGGTATCCCACTACGTTGGGTCCACCGGTTACTTTGACTGGAAATGGATCGGTTGCAGGCTACGATCCGTACGCTCAAGGTCGGACGCTTTCGCAGTGTTTTCCGCTTTTGTAACTGTTATTTGCAGGAGCTTGATTGCACTGACGATACTGCACAATTGTATACGCCTCTTTTTTACTCGATGTTAATGGCGTTTGTTTTGTAAAATTGGCGAATTAAAGCAACGGCTATTTGGGTAAAATACACATGCATGAAGACATAAGGCAAGTGCACCTATAAATATTATTTCTCAGACTTAATTTTTCATTGTATTTTACATGAGTGTGTCATCTAATTAAAATGATTCATGAGACCCAATGTAAAAAATATTTTTTAACGGCAGTGGTCAGTGTTGGATTAAGTTTTATGCGTTGTATTGTAGCCAACAGAAATCTGTCGATAGCCCTACCAGTGGTGCTGCTCTCCATTCTTCTCATTCTTCTTATTATCGGCCTCGTCTGGGCGTACAGAAGGTTGGCAATGCCTCACGCATGAAACACTTTACTGTATTGTAATAGACACCGCGAAGTATAACAAGCAAAAGTTATACAATCTATGCAATATTTAGATGCGTCTGTGTAGTCAAGATGCATTTCAATAATTAATCGCATAATCCAGCATAAATCATAATTTAACAAAGATTTTTACTGCAGCCGTCTAGCGAGATACAATCAGTTTCAGGGCAATATCAATATCAAATACTGTATTTGTGTAGTTCACTTTTTGTAGTATTGAATAAATTATTTGCTCGTTACTTCAATTATTGCTACGCGCCACTGAATTAAGATTCGAATGGTTAAATATTTAGGGATCCTATCTATCACGCCCTAACATAGCAAAATTTTTCACCTGTGTTTGAGACGTGTGAGACCTTCAATTTTACTCCTCAACGCTAGACATATGACGCATTGGATCTATTCCCACTTTAGGCCGTGATCTGTAGGATCGCCAATATTTTATATAAGTGATTTTGATCAACAGTAGTAATGATTATAATCATCTAGTGTTTTATTTCCGCAGGGGCATGCTGCAGAAGCGCCCCGAGGCTGCTTACGGTCGGCAGCTGGACGAGACTTCTTCCGTCTCCGGCTACCCCTCTCCGCCCATGACTCCCACCTCCCCCACTTCTCCACTGGTAAATCACTTGTTTCCTTGGAAACCTCTTTTTTCAGCAAGCACACGCTATGGCGCGTAAAACTGGGGTAATTTTTGCTTGGACGACCGTGTATGGTCCGGACACATTATTACAAACAAATTACCTCCATATTTGATTTATTTTTATTATTATAAAAATCTGTTCTTTCTGTGATTACGATAAATAACATTATTTATCTTTAGATGGATATGAGTCTGTGTGATATTTGATTAGAATTATGCTGCTTTGTGTCGATTACATTGTATTCATTATATACTACAAATAATCAAACGTCTTAATTATTATTTGTTCAATTACAATTATTTTTATATACTGTATTGCGCCTGACAGGATGCGGTCGCCTTCCAAGGGGGAGCGGTGCAGTTAGGCAGCAACAGCCTTGAGTACGCCAACCCGATGTACCGCGAGATGGCGATGACCCTTGATCCCCCCCCGTACACCCTCGGCCACGACCCAGCCATGGCCGCCGGATACGACCAGGAGAAGAAGATCAAAATCATTGACGGTTACGATCAGGTGAAGAAGCCGGAATTTGGCGTGGGCGATTTTCCTTTCAGCAAGTCATGAGTGGGATGTTTTGAATTGTTGATGCGTGACGTCATGATGACGTCATTATGGACACTGTATTGCTTATTGATATATTCCGGATTTTGCTCGTTTTATTGCCGGTTTTGCATATCTGTTTTTGTAAGTGATATTTTATAATATTTGTCAATTTTGTGTAACGGTGAAGCGTGGATTATGTTAGGCTGTGCATGCTAATAGCATGTACATACCAAGTTGCGCCTGTGTAAAATGTACATATATGCACTTTATGCAGCCTACATGCCAAGCAAGCGAGGCCTGTGTACAGTATGTCATATATGCAGAATTGCAGATTGCATATCGTGTAAAGCCTACTGTGCTGAAGAATGTTATAGTTTGTACAGTGTAAATGATCATTCAGATATCTAACGTTTTTATAAGCTCACAATGATCTATCTGCACTAACTGTTTTGAGTGGGGCCTAATGTAATGTCATACGAAGGGTATAACATTTAGCTAGGGCACTTTTTCCAATTGGATAAATTTGTTAATGTATGCGGAGCCATAAGTCTGTGATTTTAATAAAGATATTATTTATTAACGAACGGTTCCCTAACGATGTGAACTGAATTATCCTAAACATTATCTGCTAGGAAGTAGCCAGATTAAATTTTGCTCAGTTATTCAGCCCGGTACTCGGCATTTGATAAACTGTACGCAGCATTGTTTAGCTGCTGCTTTTAATCATTTACAAGCGTAATAACATTCATATTTGGCTTTCCCATCGAAAGCCATTCGAGTAAAATGCGATCACACGGCTGAAAAGAAGCCTGTAGCAGATTCTGCGGATTTAGGTTTAGGCCTACAGTACTGAGCCTAATGCAATACTTTTGACTAGACTTACGGCTGGTTGATCGACCTCGATTTGATGCAAATTAACTTCGGTCCGAATTAACCAATGAGTGTATTCAATAGATTACTCTCATGGAGTCCCAATGGTTAACTCGGACTATGAAACTGAATCGCACTTAATTCGCACTCAAATCGGGGTCGAGCAACCTGCCGTTAACGTAGCCTATTTAACCTTCGTCGTTATTTCACTGCATACGCTTCTCGCTTAAATTTAAATAAAAAATCAATAAATATACAGTGATATAATGTTGTTACTAATGCGCAGATTGCTATTATCTTTGTAACAAATGTTGCGTGCGTTAAGAGGACAGTACTATTGGGTGAACTAATCATTTGTGCGCTAACATGCGACGTCCTCGCGAATATAACAACTATTGTTGTCAACGTACTGCGGCGGATTTCTGTGTTTACTGAAAATAACCAGTGATGAAAATGTGATAACGATATCTTACAGCGCAACCTTCAGCGTATGGATAGGCCAAAAAATGAATTAATTGTCCACGTTGCTGATTCTTGAGTTAACTTGATGAAAAAGATTTAACTGACGCGGTGTAGCCTACAGACTATAGATGAACTTGATTTATTTTAATTATATTTTACAGTGGTAGACCCACAGAGAGGGTAGACCCTACAGGGGTTGTTACTTAAAATCGCAATTTGATATCCTCCAAAATGGTCTCGATAAAATTGAGACACCAGGGGCATAATTCAGGAAATGGTCTTTGAGAATATTAGAAAAAATTATATGAAAATTTTAAGATCATGGTCTGAAGAGAATCATGGTAAAATATTTTTGTTTGAAACTCCGCAGCGTAGCGCGCGAATCGAATGACGTCACAGCGGTCGATGTTTGGATTAAATGTGATCTTGTATTTGATATTTTTTTATGATAATTTTATTATTTATTATAATATTTACATTACTTTCAATTTATCAATCGAACATAAACACTGTACAAATGAACGTCAGGCCAAAGCCAAATTTCCTAAAATGCTAAGCCGATATACAGTGTCCACAAAATCTT
>JAQIWG010008736.1:0-11184 GCA_034695025.1 Chamaedrilus cognettii | reverse complement strand
TTTGTTGTGAGGGCTGGTGTGGCTGGAAGGGCCCTGTGTAACTTCTGGGATCAGACTGTGCTCAGTAGTTAGTTTGTTGTCTGCAGGGCTGGTGTGGCTGGAAAGGCCCTGAGTTCTGGGATCAGACCGCCTACTACAACATGTGCATGCCGCAGCGACCGACTGGCTTCTGAAGCGAACTGATGGACTCCTGTCAACCGTTAACTTATTGACTGCAGTTCTAGAAGATTTTTTTTCATAAAGAGAATTAAGCGTTCTAGCATTGATTTCACTTGTAATTTAGAGGTATGAGAATATTTATTGATGCCGAAGTTTGAAAACAACTTAAAGGTATTTGCGTTAGCGGTAACGCAGGGAGGGAATGCTCGCGTAAACTTTTCACCTTCTGATGCTACACACAATTAGTTTTTTCTCCAATGCATGCTTAAGACAGTGGGGGCTAACTTTCTGAGTTGGGACAGCTGTCCTGCATCTCCCTTGGTTGGTTTCAAAAATCAAAACAGGTGTGACTTAAACCAGGAGGCAATTGAAAAAGTGGGGGGGCTAACTTTCTGAGTTGGGGGAGCTATGTCTCGTTTAGCCCCCCCCCCCCAGAGCGCCGTCTCTGATCAGACCCAAGACGAACATGACGTGAGTTGTTTCACAAGACGCAACAAACGCTGCAAGCGTTGACGCGGCGCCTATGCGACGAGACAGTTGGAGAGCGACTCTACTGTCCTGCAAAGTCTGGACAATGGAGTCCAACTCCGCTGTAAGAACTGTAAAGAATTTTTGAGCTGATGCAAACGTCAAAGATTCTCAGTTTACAATGACCAAAGCATGCTGCAACTTTAGTCGTAGCAATTTAGGCGAATTCTTTCATATCGATAAAACTCACGAAAATTACATACGCAAAAACAGCGCTGTAGACGATATACAATGTACTGTAAAAAATGAAACTAGCTGCATGTTATTTTCGCAGTTGTGTCTGTAAAAATTTTGCTGCACTTAATTTTTGCTTTTTTGAAGACTTCCAATAATAATAGCTTCTGCAGCTTTGTATTTGCTGTATGTAAGTTTCGGCAGTTTTTTCGATTTGCGAAATTGGTGATGATTACATGCACGAGAAAATTTCATGTTTTACAATATATAATCAGCAGTTCACCTCTGCAGGTCGGGGAATAAGGAATTTAACTGCAGCCCAGAGCCTCCGGGAGGAGTTGTAAAAGGTGACTTAAACTTAAGAGGGGGGAGCGGTTCTGTGCTTAGTAAAGCCGAGGCCGCGGCACAGAACCGGTCCGTAATAGTGTTTGTTACGACACAGTCCTTAAACTCGCAGGGGGAAAAGAAGAAGAAGTTAAGTTCAGTGTAGCCACTCGTGTGATTTTCCGAGCACATGTGTGGATTTTTGATGTAGAATGTGCTTTTGTGCTTTTTTTCTAAAAAAGTCGATTTGTGTGCCTTCATTGATATTTTTATCAATGAGCGAAAAAAAATTGTTCCACTTTTGGTACAACAAAACAACAAAAAACTATCAAGTGATACTAAATTGAGTTTGAAATTCCAATTTAGCTGAAAAATACAGATCTTTTAAGGAAAAGAGACAAATACTGTGTTTTGGAGAGGTGTTTTTTGAGGGATGAATGATTGGCTATAGGCGGCTGTTAAAACAGGAAAAAATTCTTTCAGCTCCGCCCCTCCACTAATGCCTGTTTTTGGAGGGAAAAGTCAGTCATTAGCGTTTTTGATCGGAAGAGCATATCTTTTGGGTAAAAATGTGCTTTGTGTGTTTTTTAAGAAAAAATGTGCCTTGTGTGTGCTTTTTGAGGTTAGTGCTTTTCCAGAAAGTGAGTGGCAACACTGGCGAAGTTACTGTCAAGTTTTAGTTGAATTTCTGTCAATATCGCTCAGAATTAATTAATATTAGTTTTTGCTGTAAATATCATATCATGTATTTCTGTGTAAAATTAAGCCCTACGCCAAGCGTGCAGATGATTTACCGACGCCTAATTCACGCGGTGTCAGCCCGTCACAAGTTGGTGTTGAGTTTCTTCGAGGAACATCAAGCGGCTGGTTGTTGTAGGCTATCTCGATTTCAAAATGATGTAGTAAAACGCCTGTAGGAGTGAGTGTTTTTGCTGTTTTTTATAGCAATGACAGAAAATGTAATTGTTATTCAACTTCAAATTCACTACTGGAGCCTGTAAAGTAGACAAGCGCAGTGACACAATGGAACCAAAAAGGAATAACCCTAGATTCTGGGTGTCTCAGCCAGAAATATCTCTAAAATGCATTTTTTTTAAATCCCCTGATCCCAATATATTATGCGTCGTTTTCTAAAAAATATCTACAGATATCTGGGGATTTCGTTAAAAATCAGGAGCCTGTTTTTCAAAATATCTCAGCAAATTTTAGTCTTAAGAGGTTTCTAAGAGAATTATAAGAATATCTTATCGTTTGTTATTTGAAACACCGCACCGCCACCACAAGCCTAGAATGCGCATGCGTTAGCTGCACAATTTTATAATGGGCATTAGTTGTTAATTATTGTGATTGGATGTGAAAAGGTCATGACCCTGTCAATCAATTGCTGACGGTTGGTAAAAATTGATTTGGCCCGCGGGACAAACCCTCCCCCTTTATCCCCATAGTATCCTTCATTGTACAGGCTGTAGTGACAGGCCTAGACCGCCACACATAATGAATCAAATGATGACGTCATGGCGGTCGGCGAGTGGATTTACATTTTTTCAAATGTGATTTAGAATTAAGTTTAGGCTTAAAGTTAGGGAAGCTTCGCGAGTGACCCAAGATCCCTAAATCGCTAAAATATCCGTAAATCTAGTGATATATCTATAGCAGTGGCATCGCTGGACCAGTGTTCTCACTTTCCGAGCAATTGCTCAATTTAATTTGCGAGCGATCGAGGGTCTGATAGAGCAATTGTCTAGCAGTCGAATTATCAAGCAATTATCGAGCAACTGAGCAACTGTCCAAGCAATCGACTAATTTAGCAAGCAATTTTCAGATTTACCGAGCAACTGCAATGGTCCATGGATCCATGATATGCAATGGAATTGCTACCAAATCCACAAATTTTTTGGGAATTTTGGCTTCAGACCTGGAAAAAATACAACGGATGCAATAGTCATAGTGCGGCAGTTGCAAGAAAAATACTTAGGAAAGAAAAGAGAATTGTGGATGGCATTTGTGGATTTGGAGAAGGTTTTTGACAGATTCCCTTGAGAAGTGATATGGTGGACATTAAGGGAACTGGGTGTGGAAGAGTAGCCTATAATATTTATATTAGTCATAAAGGGTTTGTATGCAGGAGCACTGACATTAGTGAAAGTTAAAAGAGGTGAGCGTAAATGGTTTGAGGTGTAGGTTGGAGTACACCTGGGCTCTGTACTGAGTCCACTGCTGTTCATAATTATTTTGGAAGCACTATCCAAGAAATTCCGGAAAGGCCTACCATATGAGCTTTTATATGCAGATGACTTAGTGATAGTAGAGGAGTCGGAAGAACTGCTGCTCGAGAGTCGAGAGGATAAAGACATGGAAGGAAACTTTGGAAGAAAAAGGACTTAAGGTAAACTGTAAGAAAACCAAGGTGATGAGGTGTAAAGAAAATTCTGGACAGATCATGAGCTCTGGAAAAAAGCCATGTGGAGTATCCAAAAAAGGCGTGGGTGTAAACTCAATGCAATGTTCCAAGTGCAGGAAGTGTATTCACAAAAAAGTGTACTAAAACCAAGGTAGATTGAAGAAATATCCGCCTTTCCAGTGCTCGGTATGTATGAGTGGTGTTATCAGTAGTAAAAAGCTAGAGGAAGAGAAGCATGTAGTGCTTGATGAGGAATGTAACATGGAAGCTAGCAGCTAGTAGTTGCTGTTACCTGGGTGATATGATTGGGAGTGGAGGAGAAGCAGAGGAGGCCAAAAAGGGCTAGGGTGAGAAGTTCCTGGACAAATTTTACAAACTGTTGCCAATTTTAACAGCAAGAGGTGTCTCGTTGAAACTGAATGGTAAATTCTGCTAAATGTGTGTGCGGAGTACATTGATTTATGAAAGTGAAACTTGGCCAGCGAAGCTGCAGGATGTGCAGAGATTAGAGAGGACTGATGATGGTGAGATGGCGGTGTGGGCTGTCGTTAATGAACATGTTGAAGCAATGATCTGAGAAAAAGGCTAGGTGTCATATATTTAAAGGACATGATGAGAAGGGGAAGACTGAGGTGGTTTGGGCATATGAAACGGATGAATGAGGAAGATTTGGTATCAGCATGTAGATATATTGTTGTGGAGGGCAATCTTGGGAAGGGGAAGGGGGAAGAAAACATGGAGGATATCTTAAAATAAAAAAATACATAATAACATGAATGTGATAAATCGTACTTCTATATAACGACTACATTTTTTTTGTTGCAAATTGATCGATTTTATACTGTGCGAATCGGCTTTCAGCATATCAGCATGTTCTTCTTTAGTCAGCGCTAAAATTGTGAATATTTTAAAAATCGCTTTTGTGCCTTGTAGTTAGATGTTCAGTTTTTTGCTTCCTGCACAACTGATTATCTTGTAAGTGATTGTGTTGCGCAGTGAATGGGAGGCTGTGATTGGCCTGGAGATTCACGCTCAAATTAAGGGCAGATCAAAGCTGTTTTCTCCCTCCGCCTCTAAATATGCCGCTCCCGTCAACGCCCTCGTGTCTTTGTTCGATGCTTCCTTACCCGGCACTCTTCCTGTAGGATTTCTTTTCATTTAAATTACATTGACAATTCATTTCAATATTGCGAGAGCTGATTTTCAGCGTTGAAAATTCAGTTTTACAGATTTGCACAACAAAAGTTATAGCTGTAGATTAACCTTAATCCCTTAACTGACTTCAAAAGGTTAACCCTAATCCCTTAAAGAATAATCCTTGACGTTTTCATAGTTTTAACTCTAATTAATGTAACTCTAATCTTAATTTGCCCTCATCTAACACAGCCGAAGCCCTGATTTAATAGTGTAATATTCTATTTCCGATGCTAAAACCCACTTTTACTTACAGCAGATATCTTTTGAATAGCCTAGATACAAAAGATTTTTACTGATTCCAATTGACAGTTATATTATAATATAAGAGCATGCGATATTACACCCTGCCCCGATGAAAATGATAACACTTTAAACTTGTCATATCTCGATCAAAAGTTATCAGACTGGTCTGAAATTTTGCACACAACAACTGGGTCCATATCTACACCAACTTTGAAATTTGTAGAGAAATCAGAGAAATTTTGACACAATTATGGCTGTTGTAAGATAAGTACTGAAAAAGTCGCTTCCAACATTAGTTGCTGCATATTGTGTGCGTAACTGTCAAGTTACAAACATGCGGTCCAGAAATTGAGCTGATGTTCATAGTGTCCTCCTTGTTCGCGTACACATGACAGAAGACGGGGACACCACTGTTTTATTGCTTGATCCATGATTTTGTGATCAAACGACTGCAATTTTTGAAGCATACAGATGATTAACGTGATAAAATTCCAGTATGATAAATGCGCTCTTACAGTAGAGCTGTGGACTCCACACTCCATTTTTTGAGGGTCTAGCGGATATAACCACGTCTTTTGTAATGTGGATGCCAGCAAGGAGGACACTTTGAACATCAGTTGTGACTGAATTTATGATCTGCCTGGTCGTCACTTGACTGTATGGGCACAATACGCAGCAACTAATGGGAAAACTTTTTTTTTGGGTACTTTTTTAAAACAGCCATAATTTTGTCAAAATTACTTGCATTTTACTGTAAATTTCCAGGTTGGTGTAGATATGACTACAGTTGTTGTGTAATTGCATACCGATCTGATAACTTTTTACTGAGTTATGACAAATTTAAAGTTATAATTTTTCCCGAACACGGTGTAATATATTTAGTGTGAAACTGATACAATTAGCTTAATAGCGGATGCACATACATTTCTAATTCACGCCGCCTGTTAGCATGTAAATTGCAATTGACATTAAGCATTACTTATTGCGTAACGTCAGTTGAATGTATGATTGTCGCATAGATCTGTGAATCATATTGTGCTTCTCAGTTTATATAGGTGTTAGTTTTGAGTCTGCATGTTATTGAAGGTATTGAATAGGCGCTGTGTGGAGGCGGGCGTACTGACCGCCCTCGCCCTAAAATGCAGCATCAACATGGAGTCAGCCTTCGACCGAAAGCACTACTTCTATGCCGACCTACCGGTATTTCTATTAGTGTCATGCCAGGCATATTTTACAGAATCATACCATACACTCCATACGTTTAGTACCATATATATTTTGTACCGGTAGTGAATTAAAATGTAATTGTATTTAAAACAAATAGCAGTAGAACATGTGCTCAAGAATTACAAATAATGATGCAAATCGTTTATCCGGTAACAATCTAAGGTTTTTATTTGAAGACCGGCAGTGATTAAAATGAAATTTGAACATTACTGAAAAGTTCAGCCAGCATAAGTCTGTATTGCTAACTGGAAAGGCATGATATCTCTTAACTAATCTGTACATACACCGATTTCAAATAAAAGTGTAGGCTACAGGCCTACCTTGTGTCATTTTAAATGTTTTAAATTATTTAAAATATAATTGTGAATTTTTTATATTTGAAACATGGCTCATGATTGCAGAGTATTATTATGGTAAATGTATATATTTCTTTGCTTTGGTCCATGTTCAACTTTAAGACAGTACTGCTCAAATTAATGTATATGTGCCGAGCGCTGTTGAAACAATAGCTTCCAGGCTAGTTCTACATATACTTATCGGATTAAGGTTGCAATGATGTCCATTTGATTTGAATTTCATCTTAACTCGTTTCTGAATTTTAACATGATTAGGGTTAGCATGCTAGTATGTTAATTATAGCTTGGAAGTTAACTATTCACTATTTATCTAAATATTAATGCCAAGAAGCAATCGCAGTTAAACATATCTGCACTTGGCGCAACTAGGCTATTTGGCGTGTTTTGGTTATATTTTCCTTAAGCTTAGCCTAAGCCTAACCCTAAGCTAATCCTTTGAAAGAACAAATGTTGAAATGACTGCTACCTAACCTAAATCTAATCCTACCCTAGCCCATGAGGCAACAGAATAAAAAAGCAGAAAAATGCTATATTGGTTACTAATAATTGTAATGCATTAAGTCTACATTTTGCGCTGTTTGAATCTGTCTGATTATCAGATAATCATGCTTGTCACAGGCTGGCTATAAGATAACCCTATTTCCATACACTGGCTATCAGATGAGATAATTCAGTTTCATTTACGCTTTACGTCCACGTTTCCGTGCTAGCACAGGTTGGACGTTCCCCACAACGGGACTCCCCCACAAGTACCGATTCTTTGCCCGTCTCTACTCATGCCATGTTGCTTCATGCGAGTCTCCACTGCCTTACTCCATGTTTTTTTCCCCACCCCCTCCCGACTTTGCCGTCCACAACAATATATCTACATGCTGATACCCAATAGGGTATCGTTATTGCCATAGGCTGGCTATCAGATAACACAGCAGCGACGCCCGCTTGCCACGGGCGGCGTTGTCACATATCGGGTCACGGCGGCTGGGGTTGGTGCAGTCCAGGCCGCTGTGGGGGGAAGCGGGGTGGGCAGTGGGTCCCTACGGGGAGAGCGGAGCAGGGTTGCACGCCTGATCCAGCTCCAGCTGGAGCAGGACAGTGGAAAGAGCTTGCACGACGCTCAGCTCCACCACAGCCTCATAGATCTCAACCGCGCCGGTGAGATTGCCTGGAGCACAGCCTAGGGACCGATCAGTGGAATGCTGCTGCGTTTAGTGCTAGCCTACTTCAAGAGGCCCGATTCGAGCAAAGAGAGATGAGAACGGTGAGATGGATGAGTGAGGTGTCATTGAAAGAGAGAAAGTATAGTGCAGATTTGAGAGCTAGAATGGGGTGGAGGCCTTTGGGAGGTGGTCAGAAGAAACCAACTGAGATGGCTGGGGCATGTTTTGAGAAAGGAACTGGATGAATCGGTGCGGAAATGTATGGATTATGAGGTACGGTAAGTGGGAAAAGACGTGTGTGTAGGGAGACAGGAAACGATGTGGCAAAGGCTGACAGAGAAGGATATGAAAGCTATAAAATTTTGATGTGAGGATGCGACGGATAGGATGAAGTGGAGGGCGGATGTGCATAGCTGCAAATGGCCTGCCCCTGCGTAAGTGGGGAATGCGGCCACAAAACGCGAGTGTGTGTGTGTCTTCCTTCAGTAGTTAGTCTAAAAATGCATACCGGTAATTTTGTTTAGTCAGTAGAGTAGGATAGTGCAATGTATTATAGTAGGTGGTGCGGTAGATGTTTAGTCTGCAGAGCAGGTAGTGCAGTATATGTTTGGTCTGCGGAGTAGGACATAGTAGGCTACAGTGTATGTATGATTAGCAGAGACTGAGTAGTAATTATAGTGCGATCTGTTTTTTTGGTCAGTAGGATCGTAGAATGTGCTGTACGTTTGGCTCAAGCTTAGGCTACTAGAGGCGGGGTGCGTGTTGATCCAGGGGTGGGGCTGATGGAGATAGTCACGGAGCCAGACTTCAGGTCGGCTGAGGAGGCTACGAGCTTCGTCAAGGAGCTGCAACTCATCTTGCTCGCGGTCGACTCCTGCGACTGCAAGATGGAAGGTAACTCAACTTGCCAATAGTGCCTGTCGTTGATGGAAGTGACTAATGTTTAATTAACAGTAAATTGGGCTTGAGTGAGTCTGGTTTAACATCAGTTTTTATGCACAAGTTAAACACTGGCCTGTAAAGTTTTGAATTTTTATTGATCTTTTCTTGTTTTCTAAGCAGTTTAAAATCAGCTATTCAATATTTTTTGCAACTGTGCAGTAACTGTACATTGCTTAATTTAACTTTGTTTTTTGTGGATTTTAAAATTAAGTTTTCTATATAGACCTATAGTTAGAATGTTTCGATGATATTTCAGTGGCTGATGCATGATAAATTATTCTTGCCTGATATTATAGCAGTCAAATGTGGCTTAAATTGAAGGAAATTGAGTTTGAGTGTCTGACACAAATGAATTCACAGCTAAACTCTGCGTTGCTTTTACAAATATTTGGATGCATTTGGGCATTAAATTTATGTCTTTAAATAATTAATTAAGAATTATGTTATCATTATTCAATCTCTTATTTTGCTACTAATTGATTAGAGATTAAACTTACCTAACTGTTGCACTATGTAGAGGGTTCGTTGCGTGTGGATGCCAGTGTATCGGTGCGTCGATTTGGGGGGGCCCTTGGGGTCAGGGCGGAGGTCAAGAATCTCAACAGTCTGCGGTCACTTGGGAAGGCCATTAGTATGTGATGATGAAGTATAGAACAATTGCTCTGCCTATTTCTTCGCTTTGATGAATGGATAAAGATGCACTGAATTTGAATGTTTTGGGCCTATTGCTTAACTTTTACACATTGAAGCTCTGCAATGGAAGTTACTAAAATATGCAACCAATCAATGATTTGAAATTGAATTCCGTTATTTATTTGAGTAAAGAAATTGAATAGTTGCTGGAGCTAGAGACAGCATATTGAGGCTTTAGGTAGGATAAATCTGGTATATTTGAATTCATGATGTTTGTATAGAAAATGTGACGGATATTGAAAGGCTAATAAGAATCATTTGAGAGTACGTTTGAGTTTATGTAGTATTGAGTACGTGTATGTGCGATGTCAGAGTATGTGTGAGCTTGTGATGTTAGACGCATGTGTGGTGTTTCTGCGTTAGTATATGTTGTCATTGCTTAGTATCACGCTATTGCCACTTCAGCCATTGCTGTTTCTGCAGTAGCCTTCTGTAATCTCTCTGCCGGACAGACATAGGCTTCTGATACCCAATATAATTTATGCGACACATTTTATTATCAATTCATTGTTTGGATAGTATTCAGCGTAGGGTAATTGCTGAATGGTGTGTGTGTGGCAGACTTTGAGATTGCGCGGCAGATAGAGGTGGTGGAAGTGGGAGGGGAGGTGGTCAGTGAGACACGAGCCTTTGACATCGAGTCCGCGTGAGTTTTACACACTCGTTACGCGATGATCAAGAAAGAATTTTATTATCTTTATTGCGTTATGTTTATATTTTTAAAGTCAGTCTATATGAACCTAATCTTTAGCTCAGCAATCCAGCTTAGTTGGAACCGGTCCTAAGTCCGGAGAGATAGGGAGGGTTGGCCACAGGAAGGGCATCCAGCCGTAAAAATGGCTCCAAAAACCATGATGAGACAATCAAAAAGAAATAAAACCCTGCTACGTGCTATGCAGGTGCGTGGATCTCGAAACAGGGGCGTGCCGACCGGCGCAATGCTGGCCGGCGGTGAGAAATCAGCTACAGCAGAAGGAGTCGATGGGGTGGTTGGGGAGATGGGAGAACAAGGGAAAGGTGGGGTTCTGGGTGGGGGAGAAGTAGATTTGAGAAATATCGCGGTGAATGTTGATACAATGGCAAAAAGGAGTGCGGAAGTGGCAATGATGATGAAGGATAGGAGACTGAACGTGTGTTGCTTATAGGAAACAAGATTTAGGGGAGGAAGCGCAAGGACGTACTGAGGGTGTAAGTTTTTTTTTGCAAGGACATAGGGATGGCGTGCATGGCGTGGGGATCATGATCGCGGAGAAGTGGGTTGGAAGTGTGTTACAAGTGAAGAGAGTGAATGAAAGGATGATGCTTCTGTGAATGAGGGTGGGAAAGATGGTTCTGAATGTGGTATCAGTATATGCCCCACAAGTTGGGAGATTGACAAATTGAGATTAAAATCATCTGCTATGATAGCAATTGTATTCTTATTATTATCGATTATGTTTAATACGGATAGCCACTCAGCATTGAATAAATCCAAGTCCGTATTTGGTGGTCTATACACCGAACCTATGATAATGTTTAGCGAGCCAACTCTATGAATCTCAATAAACAAACATTCTATAAAATTAGTCATTTTTGTTAAATCATGTCTAATTATATAATCAAAGTTATGATTAACAAATATATCAATTCCTCCACCAATCTTATGACTACGCGTTTTGGAGATAAATTTATATCCAGGTACCGTAAATACGTCTTGTGCAGAGTCGGTTAACCACGTTTCCGTGACTGCTATGGCAGAAAGCGGACTCGAGACACACTGAAGTAAATCATTAAAAGGTCCAAA
>JAQIWG010008735.1:0-11185 GCA_034695025.1 Chamaedrilus cognettii | reverse complement strand
TGTGAAGAAAGCAAACCTCACACTTTCTTTCCGGTATTGCTACATGGTCGGCGGGTAATTTGGCAAGTGTAAAGCGGGTAAAGCTTTACCCGCGGGTAACGCGTTGGGAACCACTGGCCTAGCTAGAGCACGCCTACAGTAGCTTTAAGCTCGAACTTGTTAGGTTAGCATCATAATGCCCTAGGCTATAGCATAATAATAATTAGATAGGCTATAACAATAACTGGGCCTATTACAAATTACGGGCCTATAATCAGTAGGCCTATGAGGAGTAGCGTTGATACCATCGGTTTTACAATATGTAGGAGAAAAAATGCTTAAGGCACCGGCAGTAGGTTACAAAAAAAGTATTACTGTCATTAGCTACATATATATATGTATCCCATAGAAGAATCTTGATGATGCAGCGCGCACGTTTCATTAAAATGAAAAAAAATTGAATGAGATTTATGCAAAAGGCTTATTGCCTGTACAAATTGTTGTTTATAGTTCGGACAATGTAGATTAAAGAAAAAAACAATGAAAATAGAACTTGTATACGTGAAGTTAACTTATTTAGTTATTCATGTCGACAGTGCGCTGCTAGACATTACACAATAGTCAAATGTCTAGCAGCGCACTAATGACATGATTACATAATTAAATTATTTAACTTTGCGGACACTATTTCCATTGTTTTTTGCTTTAATCTACATTGTCCGAACTATAAACGACAATTTGTACAGGCTATAAGCCTTTTCGCAATAATATTGCATATCATATACAATATGAATACTGTAATCTGTCTTTGGACGAGGCGAAAGAACGTTTTTAGCCCCTTGTAACTCGTTTACCGATTTCATCATCTCCTTAAATATATTAATTCTCGGGTTAATTGTTCCTCACCCTAAAGGCCTCGCGCGTTGTTCCAGATGCCCTCCGTGGGATCGGGGCACGCGGGTTCTTGTGCCCATGGCTGCAAATGATTTACCCCTGCCTAGGCGGGGTATCCGCCTGCCTAGGCGGGGTCACCAAACCGCGAGTATGTGTGCGTGATTGTCTGTGGAGGAATAAAATTCTTTATTTTATTATTTATTACACTGCCGTGTTCGTTGCTTTAGGATTGCTGACGAGTTCGAGGCGCATAGCGTTCAGGGTTTAGCGGACCCGGAGAAGGTGCTTGGCAATCCAGTCGCAGCGTTCCTCCTTATCAAGCGTTTGGTGGTCGACAGCGATCTCATCATGAAGTATCGCATGATAACTGACGCCAAGGATGGTTGTTTTGATCAAGTTTCTTTGAGTCAAGGACGGGTCTAGGAGGGGGAATTGGGGATATATCCCCCCACCACCGTAAAAATGTTTTTTTGTTGTAACAAAATAGTTTATATAACAGTAGCAGATGTAGCAAAAGATTAAGATCGCAAGTGAAATGTAGCAGAAGTGGGCTTGAAAAAATGGATTTAGATTGATGGATTGGATAAAAGGTACACATGTACAAATGTACAAAGCTATTCATCCCCTTAGATATTCATCTCCCCCGGAACGAATCCTAAACCCGTCCTTGTCTTTTAGGCATCGTATACTAGTATATTTATGTGTCGATTTTCAATGACAAAATAAAACCAAAATTTTACCAGGGTTGGCTACACCGCTACCTCGAAAATTATTTAAAGAAATAGTCTGGTCCCCACATCAGACGCCATATCTAAAGGATTTATTTGCAGATGACTATCGTTTGAAACTGTTATTATATTATCGTAATTTATGGATATATCAATCGGTATTTTACGGTTATTTAATACAAATAACGGTAATTTATTATAAATTACAGATTAGTTAATTTATTCTGATTTTCATTCTACAAAAGACGCAATCCTGGCATGAAATGCACCTGAAATGCATCTAATGACAGAAACCTGCAAATTTAGTTGAACATTCGTTAGTGACGGAACATATTTTGATGTAGAATTCTAGTACGATTTGAAAATTTGATTTAATATTTCAAATCGTTCGGTAGTTGGCAGGTCATGAATTTCTGTAGTTAGATTTCCGGTATAGTTTATCGATAACGTAATTATTTTAAGCTTATTGGTAATTTTTAAACGTTACAGATAGCAGGTTGCCCTTGTAGTCCAAACACTCATTTTTCGTGTCTGAGACTATCTCACGAGTGGGTGAAGGATAAGCAGGGGGGGGGGGGGGGGGTTAGAGACGTAATTTTTTTATAGATTACGGTACAATGTAAAATATGCTGCACGTCTCTGCCAACGAATTTACTATTTCGAATGCACAACTTGGCAATCTTTGACGAATGGACGCATTCCTTAACCGCTAGCATGCGTCGCACTAGTTGTTTAAAGTGGTACAGTGTTGTTGCATTTCTTGGTATGGTGCTTTGCACCAGTAGAGTTGTGCAGAAGTTGTAATTTCAGATACCATTGCAGACTCCCCCTGGAGTCCCCCAGAATGAAAAGAATTAATGAAACTCCTTCAATTTTTTAGGAAACCTATCCCCCCAAACAAAAAGCAATGGTAGGGGGGAATTTCCCTCCCCCCGGCAAAACACGTTCGAAATTAGCGTTTTCGAGAAAAGAATATGATATTTATGAATTATGAATTTGTTGCATTAGTATTTCCTTGATTCAGTGTTTTGGTATTTCAGTATTTTCCTCATACATCACGTCGCAAACTGACCACTTATTCCCAGACGACACTGATCTTACGGGCGCGGCCAGCGCGCTGCTGCGACTACAGGACACTTACAGACTCAGTGTGGCCACGATGGCCAGCGGAAAATTTATGGGAGTGCAGGATTCACGCAACCTGAGCGGTTAGAAACTTTATTTTGTGCAATTTCGCTGGATGTTCCAGAGATATGTGACGTCATTTGACCCAATCCTCA
This sequence comes from Chamaedrilus cognettii, assembly GCA_034695025.1. Classification (NCBI taxonomy): domain Eukaryota; kingdom Metazoa; phylum Annelida; class Clitellata; order Enchytraeida; family Enchytraeidae; genus Chamaedrilus; species Chamaedrilus cognettii. The sequence goes on along the minus strand of JAQIWG010008735.1, from coordinate 8,304 downwards.
TGTACGCTTATGACAGCAGTTTACGTTTAAAAAGATATTTCAGGTGAAAGGCACTGTACCATGAACCAACAAATATTTAAAGGGACCCATTTAGAGCCGATCTCACAACTTTCACAAGAATCGCTATAACTTTTAAATTTCCATCTGATTTGCATGATTTTTCAGCAGAAAGATGGGTTCACGCGAGGCTACAAACAGACCATTATATGTTTTGTCGGCAATATTGCCAGGCCGCAAAACGAGTGGCGGCCTGCGCGCACGCCGAGAATGCGTGGGTACTGTGCTACCGTCTAGTTGGTTATTCCGTGCTTCAGGTGCTCGACATTTTTTTTTCTGACGCGTTTTGGTAACAAGCACCATTTGCTAAATTTTTATAATTAAGAGCGCCACTTTGACGCCCAGAGCTTTTGAATGATTGTTCTCTTATAAGTTATAAGCTCTTCCTTCGTTTTACATGCATGTTGAGATCAAATCTTGTTGAAATATGAAGTGATTGATGGATTGATAACAATTACTCAATTGGAATATAAAAGAGATCATTACCAGAAAATGGCTGATCCAAATAGAAATTAAGCATGATTGACGCGTTTTTTTGTAGGTAAATTTGGACTAACTGTAGCATTGCAACCGTTAGATAAACTTCAACGAAAACTGTTTGAAATTGGAAGTGATGATCCAAGTTAATGTGATTACAATTTGATTGACAACGCTTATCGTATTCCAGAGTTATTAAAGAAATTCATTGGATCGTTTAATTTTGAGGCACGGTGTAGATGATTTTGCTGAATACATGTTGTAATAACAATAACGGTGTTGTTTCACAGGTCAGGACTGCTACGTGATAGGCAGAGTGGCTTATTTGAATGACGACTTCTACCACGCCACGCTCTGGCTTGAAGAGTCCCTCCGGAAAGACGACGAAAGAATGGCGAGCGACGTAAGACAGAACGAAGAAAATACTACGAATTACTACGAATACTTTCCGGGAAGAGAACATGAGATTTTCATGTTTGTCGACCGGGCCTCTATACTTCGCGATCTTTCGCCCGCAGTTTACAAGGTAAGAACCAGTGACTGTTTTAATGGTGACCGAGGTGACAGTCATGGGCGCCGGCACAGGAGGGGCAGGGGGGGCAAATGCCCCCTCCCCCAAGATAAGTTATGTGGGGGCAAAGCCTCCCAGAAAAATGTCAATTTGCTCCCCAAGATTTTTATGCCCCCCAAGAAAAATTAAGCGGGGGCAAGGCCGCCCCAACTAAGTATTATTTTTTCACTCAAGCCTTTTTGAAATGAACAGAAATCGTAACATGCTTGTGAAAAAAATTCGCTCGCTTCACTCGCGAGATAAACACTGTTTTTCTGCGAGAAATGTCTCATATCTGTCATATTCTTCATTATTAAATCACATATTTGACACTGCTTTATGAGGTTAGCCTATGTAGTAGATTTTTTTTGTACTCCAATAATTCTAGTTCTCAGTAATAGAAAAATCGATGCCCCCGAATGGAAGCGGAGAAGACAGTTTTGGGACTATTTCTTTGCTCCCCAAGGCAATGAATGCTAAAATATTTAATGGAAAAAGTTCGATTTCCCCCCCCCCCCCAAGAGCCAACCGTGCTGGCGCTTTAAATGGATCTAAATGGATAAAAAAAATTATGATAGAGATAGACCATATCACCTGATGACATGGTATCTCTCTATTATCCATTTTAAAGTGTGCATGGTAAAAATTCGATGTAAGCCCGGTAGTTAAACCTCGGGAATCGGGACTATAAGTCTCAGGTCAGAGTTTCGAATTCCGGACGACTCTGGAAAAGGCAGTGCAATGACGTTGCAGGCTCTTCAGCAATGCAGTTAGGCCAAAGCAATAAGGCTGCTGGAATAACGGCAAACTATCGAGACCACTGAGCGGTGGCGTCGCGTCACAGGGGCCATGTCGGGCTTAATTGGCCCGACTTTGGCTCCTACAGGTGGGGCCAGGCCTTGGTAAGGCCATGGTAGGGCCATTTGGCTCCATCTTGTGCTTTCCATGAGTGGGAAAAAGAATATTTTTTTGAATTCAGATAATTGTGTGTGTGTAAGGTTAAGTGAATGAAAAATGCCAGAAGAGTCGTGGGAGCCGGGACACTGAGGTGCTTGACCCAATCTATCGGTCCCAGTGGTGCGACATTGAAGCAGCAGCGGCGTAATTCTAAAGTGCTAGTGAAGTGACGTTGAGGCTTCAAAAACACGTGTTAGTATTCCTCCTCCCCCCCCTTCCACGTCAGGAATGACGGATTGCATTCCCAAATTTTTTCGTCAGCACCCTCCCCCTCACCCCCGGTCGTGAGTTCCTCAGCATGGAGAAACATGGCATTGCCCTAATTTTTAAAGTAGGGTAGGCACGCAACGCCACTGGATGCCAGTCACCAGTGGTATCGGTATCGTTATCGGCTCCACTCGGTATAGGTTAAATCTTCAACCGATGCCACATCATGTCAGTCTGGTCTGGGTGAGAGCACTCAGACATATTAATATGTATATCTACACCGTAGCTCAAAAGTAAAAGACCCAACGAATTTCTACAATAATTACGGAACGCAACAAGTGTTGTCAAGTAAATTTTTACCACATTAACTTGAATCATTGCTTCATATTTCTGCCAATCCTCGTTGAATTTAATGTAGCGGTTAAAAATATACTAGTAGTCAAACTTGACCTACAAAAACATGCGTCAACCAAGCTGGGAAACTGCTCACTTGCTATTTGCATCAACAATTTTGTGTAATGATCTATTTAAATTAAAAATCAGTAATGTTAGCAGTTCTGGAATGTACAGGTCATGTTTCAACAAGATTTTGTTCTCACATGCACGTGAAACGTTAGAAGAGTAAGATATAAAAGAAGAATGACACAGAAGCACCGGGTGTCAATGTGCCATGGCGCGCTGTCAATTATCACAATTTAGCAGCATGGTGCTTGTTACAAACTCGCGTCAGAAAAAAACAACGTCGAACACCTGAAGCATGGAATAACCAAAAAGTGGCACAAATTTGAACATTCTGCAGTTTTCACGAAGGCAACAGCTCGAACAATCATTGGCTTTTACAAGATGTGCAAATGGCAATTAAGCAGTTTCCCAGCTTGGTGGACGTGTTTTTTTGGTGGTCAATGTTAACTGGGTGTATCTTTGAACCGCTGGATGAAATTAAACGAAAATTGGCAGCAATGTGGAAGAATGACGCAAGTTAGTATGGTAAAATTTTATGGACTTGGCCTATTGTATGTGGAAGTTATTCAAGAAATTCGTTGGGTCCTTTACTTTTGAGCCGCGGTGTATATATCTGATATGAGATATCAGATTTTTCTGATATTTTAGAAGCCTATTTCTTTTTGACCAACATTTTACAGAATTGTCAGATACACGACCAATAACAACTATGCATCAAGAGCCACCTCCTGAAAATCGTTCACGCACGCTGTCATTTCAGATGACCGGGAACAACTCTCTACTTTAGTGGTTCTCAAACGTTTTCTTCGGCGGGCCATATTTTCGCTTTAGAAATCTTCGAGGGCAACGTCTGACTTCGGTTAAACTCACTTTCTTTATCTCACCCTTGTTTTAGACGTCCTACGCCCATTGAAAGGAATCCTGCCTAGCATGACTCCTAATCGTAGCTTTCTTTCCCATTTTCAACTTACATATACATGCTCCAATAATAATAAAAATAAGCTCCAAAATGCTATTAACCAAAACATAATACCAAGCCTACCAACATCGCCGCGGGCTACATAAAAAGTCTTCGAGAGCCACTATGAGCCCGCAGGCAGCACTTTGAGAACCCCTGATTTATTTCCATTGAACTGTCTTCTTCTTCGGCGTTCTGCCACATGGCAGGTCTTTGGTGTCCAAACCTTTCACCCTAGCCTCCTCGGCCCTTCTCTGCATATCTGCATACGATTCCTTCTCCAGCAGGTCGTCTATCATCCCGATACGTTGCCTCCCGGTCCTCTCTTCCCCTCCATTCTTCCCTCCATTACCTCTCTCAACAATCTCTTCCTTCTCATTACACGTTCAATCTTATTTTCCTTTCTTCTGACTATCACTCCCATCATAGTCCTTTCTTCTCTCACTCTCCTCAATACTTAGTCAGTGTTTTTTTTCTCTGTTCATGAAGCTAATCTTTTTCATACGTCACCATACACATATTTCAAATGCATAAATTTTTCTTATTTATTCATCAGCTATGTGATATTGCTGGGCATGTTTATTTACCATTGTGCATACATGTCTTTGTAGCAGGGAGACGTGAGGAGAGCGCTGGATCTCATCACTCAGTGGCTCGAGTTAGGTAGGCTATTCATCAACTTGTTACATAGGGCTACTCCTGTCCTTGACTGGTTTCATTCAAGAATTAAACTTTGCTTCAGCCAGTAAAATGATTAATCCTGGATCCTGACTCCGCTCACCCAAAATGAGCGTGGGCCTACTAAATGCACCAACTAATTGACTAATGGCCAACTAAATTGCTCGATGATTGAGCCAGAATGAGAGAACTGTCACCTGATTCACCAATCAAGGTTCACGTAACAATTAAATCAATAACAAGAAGCCCGAAACGATAGGGTCCAAAATCACACGCAAGTTTCTGTAAAACAACACGAGTGTTCATTATTAACAAATCAACGAGTCAGCAGATTCAACTGTGCTTTTTACTCCAAGACGACATCACACTTTTCACTAACAAGAAGTAAGATTATAAGTTTAATAGTAATTGTTGTAAGTTGTAACGTTAACCTCAAGCCTGTCGAATGGTGGTGATGGGGTTATGGTGAAAGGAACGTGTGCAGTAACGAAGACTCAATGTCCGGCTCTGTGTGGACGGCCACGCACAGACCGCTCCCCCCTCCCAAGTCGCCTTCTACGACTCGCCCGGGTAGCTCTGGGCTGCAAGTCAATTTTCCTGCCGATTGGGCCACAATAATTATTATAATTCGATGCATGGGGCTCAATTTTGTAGAGCTTATTGGTTTGCCCCCCCCCCCACTCTATGTACAAATAAAGCCTTGGCCCCCCTTGCTCTGATGAAATGAAAGAGACCTCCTCGACCTCGATGACCTCGATACCTCCTCTGTATTGTGTGATATATTGCTATAAGCCTATAGCGCAAAAAATGGATAATGACTGTTAAGAACGGCTCGAAAAAATAATGTCAGCACACCCCCTCCTCCCCCCCCCCCGTTATACGTTGAAGGTATTCGGCCCCTACAACCAGCATTCTTTTCTTCTTCATTCCGACGTTTAAGTGAAGAAATTAGCCTACATCCTACAGGTTTAAGGACGCAGTATGAGTAACTGTGACTATTGGCCTCATTTACTACCAACATCTTCTTTTTTTTAATTTAAGGACCGTGTGTGAGAAACGAAGACTATTACAGTCCGGTTCTATGTAAGACAGAACCGCGTCCGCCTCTTAGTGCCTTATACTACTCGCCTGGGAACTCTGGACTGAAGGTCTTTTTGTTGTTGATGCTTTAGATCAAGACCGGGTCCAAAAGAACCGATGTTAGCGTATTATAGCCAACTAGGCTCAGACGGACGGAGCCTTGCGGTGGTGGTGGTGGCGACCCCATTCGGTCCCGTGATTGTCAGGCCCGGATTCCCCCATCCAGCCTCAGGGACCAGCCAGCCGCAGTTGCCAGGTTGCCAGCAGAGTCGCCGCCCCACGGGGTTTTGTGCACAGATCCATGGGTTTGAGTAGTATATACAGAATGCGGCATAAAAAAATAACCCCCTAGCCAATTCGCGATAACTTGACCTAAAGTAAATATATTTTCTTGAAATTGTCAGGGTTTGTAGCTGAGATAATTTGACACAAGTTCCCAAAATATCAAAGGAAAATATTAATGCTTTCAAAAAGTTATGAAAGTTCTTGTAAAAAATCGAAAAAGGAAATCAACCACACGTTAAAGCGGCTTGAGTTTTTGATGTTACAAAATAGCGTCTCAGTAACGGAGCGCTTTGATTCCCTTTGAATAATTTGGTGGCCCCGAAAAGGACCGATTTTCGCTGGCTAACTAAAGCTAATGTTCAAAGTGGTCGCCGTCTGCGCTGCTGCAGGCCTTGAGCCTTTTCCTGAAGGCAAAGACAGCTTTGCTGATTGGTGCCAGCTGCAAGTCAGGTTCTGACAGTCCTCAATCAACTTTACATGCATCACCCCCCCTCCCCCCCATGTCTGGTAGTTTGAAAAACAGGTCGTGCCAGTCTTGTGACGAATTTCGGAGATCGGAAGGATCAAAATGCTATTTGCAGGCATCATTGTGTTAGTTAAAACGATTTTTAAACTTTGTTGGTAAAAGTTTCATAACTTTTGAATACAAGCAGATTTTGAAGCGAAATTTTCAGAACTTGTGTCAAATTATCTCAGCTACAATCCCTGAAAAGATGAAGCACAAATATCAATTTGTGCCTGAGTTATCGCGTATCTGCTAGATTTTTTTTTGCCGCACCCTGTATATTTGTGGGCAATGGAAAAGATGTGTAGCTGTGTGTGGATCTGTTTTGCTTAGTGGGCACTGTGGCGGTGGGTGTGTCAGTGGATCTATTTTGTTTTTATATGTCATAAGGAAAGAGTATTTGCCTGTTCTGAGTTGTGCAAGGGTACGTCTTGTTTTGCATGTCTGTGTGTCTTCGGATTTGTGAATGTCTGGTGTTTGTTGCTGGAGTATTTTGTTTGGTTCTTTTTCGTGAAGATATTTTTGTACTGCAGAGGTATGGATAGTTTTTAAGTTTTGTTGGACTGCTTCGTCCGTTGTTGTAGTTAAATCTGTGTTGATTTAGTGTATGTATGTGTTGCTGTGCTGAAATATTGATTGTCTCATTGTTCTGGGAGGGCGCCAGAGTACGTAGCCTTGCTGGCATTTTGGCCGTTTGCAGAGCGGGGAGCTCTGGAGCATATTAAACTTTCCCGTCCTGTGTAGCGTGAGGTAGTTATGTGACATGTAGCATGTTAGGTTGTATACTTCGTTGTGGTGCTTAAGGGAACTCTGAGCTCTGTGTGAGTTCCCCTGTTGGTGAGGGTGTGTGTGTGTGGAGATGGCCTACATGTATGACCAAAGCCATGACCGAGCACTAGACGAAGACTTGACCGAGAACTGGAGGAGAACCTTTGACCCTGTTGTCACCAGATTATGCATAAGTTAGGAAGTTCTGGGCCGATTCCCTGGTGGGTCTGGGGTGTTTTTTTCTGTAATTCTGGAGGTTTTCGTAAAGTTTGGTAGTAACTTTTACTGGGTGATAAATAAATAAATTGTAGACCTTTTGTGTGTGCTGTTTTGTGGGCGCAACGAGTGGGAGTAGGTGTTTCAGTTAGCGCCCAATTGTAGCTCTAGGTGAAGAGTTGCGATTGGCTGTTGATGACAGTTGTGACGTGGGAGGCTGTAGCGACGGCCCTCATCTCATTTTTTAGGGTGTTGGTGGAGAGTTCTAGTCTGGCGGCGATGGCGGGTGGTCGCGTATGGAAGAACTCGTCGTGTGATGCAATTGTGGCGTAGTTTTGGGCAGGCCAGGCCGTATAAGTGTAGTGTTACACTTAGGAATAGTGTAGGTGTGGTTTGAGTGCAGGAAGGTGTGAGACACTGCGTTTAAAGCATGGTGATATCAGTTGCATGTGCGTAGTGATTGCTCCTTGCAGGAGGGCGCTCAGCGAGGATGGGGCGGGGCGTAAAGGGGCTTAGCCACGGATTTTGCGGTGGGGGGAACACAATTCTTAAAGAAAACGTTGGTTCCTCAAATTCGTGACAGACTGGAGCACATGCATTATCCCTTCAGAACAAAATTCAACCCACAATTTACATTTCTGATTTCTTGGGGAGATAACAATAAATTATGGGAGGTCGTCCTGATCCGTGAAGGAAACGCGTACTCCCGTCCTTTAAGCGGCTACGCCCCTGCGGGCGTCTGTAACAATGAAACGGAACGCCGAAAGGGAAAGAAAACACTCGCTAAAGAACTCCGTGAATAAAAACGTATCCCTAAAATTCTGCTTTTAAATTAAATACTCAATAACACATTGCAATTTCTGTCAGCACCCGCTCGGTCCACCGGTGAGTTTCTCGCACGGGGGAATATATCTCCACTAGCAGGGTCTCCGCCCTCCCCGGGGGAGGGCCCCCCCCAGTGGCGGATCCAGGAATTGTGTAAGGGGGGGGCCCGGAGCCCCGCCCAAAAAAAATTTCCTTCCGAAAAAAGTGATGACCTTTCTTTTTTTTTTAGTTCATCGTCTTCTTCCTCTTCTCCCTTCAAGAGTACTCCATTACTCCATC
>JAQIWG010008734.1:0-11186 GCA_034695025.1 Chamaedrilus cognettii | reverse complement strand
GGAAAAGGTGATGCCCCAATACCATTTCACCAGCTGGTCGCCGGTGGTGGTTCCACCGTATCTGGTAGGCATCGTAGGAAGTTAGGAACACTTGTGGCTGGCGAATTTAAACCATCCTTGCCAAAGGGTGCACAAAGTGACTCTAAAGCTTTGACGCGGCAGGGATTCGAATCGACAGCTGCCGCACTCGCAATCCGCGACCAGCGACTTGGACTTGGCCACAACGCTTCGTCCTGCCCAATGGTGGCGGCAGAGGCAGAGCTGCCGGACACAGTTTAATCTCATGTCCGAGACAATCGATAGCAGGCATTCATGTATTATCAATTACGAAAATTACTGTTTACAATATTCTTGAATCATTTGTTTGTTCCAGATGAGCTTGGTTTGAGTATAGTAATATCTCTAATTAAGGATAAACATGGTAGTACGGTGAAAAATTAGGCTTATAGGCCGATTTTTAGATACTTTTGGAGCTGATTGTCCTACGGAAGATAAAACAATTATGCCGGTATTACGGGCAGGACTACACAAAGTGGTAGCCTAGCCGGGTCGACTGTACTGCGTCTAGTACAGTATCTTGGGGATCTTGGGCTTGCTGTAACAATGGCCGCCCAGGAAAGTTGCATCCTGTGTAAGGGGAAGTCTCGCTAGTAGAGCCTTGTGTTTTAGCGTCTGAGCTCTTGGTCTAGGCCTATCTCATGTATAATGCGCAAGTTGCCAGATATGATTTATACACAGTTATAGTGATAGTTATCCACTACACAAACGATGTAGCGCGCTGACGGATGGGATAAGCCGCCCATGTCCTATTGACGTGGACTTATATAGTCAATCAGCCTTGCACTGCTATGTCAGTCACATGATAATAGGCTAGCGCGGCCTACGACAGTTCCCGTGGAAAAGTTATCTAGCTGGCTCACTGGAATGCGACACTAAACCAATTCAACTATCACCCGATGTTTCGAGCATTGTCCTTGCTGACTGTCTTCTCAAACCATTGCACTCTGTTTTGGACAGGCCCAACGACTCCGGCTGAAACATTTTTTAGCGATATCGTGCCATCCTGTCGTCATGAATGCCTCTTTAAAGAATTTAAAAAGCAACAACAACAAGCACATCAATTAAGGAGATCGGTCGAGAGTCGCAGTGAAAACTCTTGCTCTATCTTCTCAGATCCGCAAAGGCGTAACTTCCTGTGGTGACGGTGGTGATGCGTCATCACCACTTTTTTTAAAGTGGTGATAATCACTACCACTTTTTGAAAAATGATGATAATTATCACCACTGTTTAAGGCTGACCTGGTAAAAAGTTAAAAACAATGTGGCAGAAGTGTCAATTGCCAATCTACATCAGCTGATCGATGCAGCCCAGCCGTAAATGCTAAGATTTCTTGCGAATGTTATGTTTTTTGTGGATTATGTTGGTTTCCCGTGGATGTAAATTTTTCTTATGGATTTGAACTTTTCTTGCGGAAGTTCGCGTTTTTGTGGATGTGGTTTTTTTGTAGACGTTTTGTTATCCAGTGCATGTGAAGGTTTCTTGCGAATTTGAACTTTTATCGTGGAAGTGACTTTCTTGTGGATTTGTGCTTTTCTGAATATTCTATTTTCAGTGTGAATGTGACGTTTTCTCTTACATCGCAACCAAATTTAATAGTAAGTGTTTATTGCATGAATGATGGCAAGGTTGTTAAGGATCAATGCTCAGAATGTCCTTTATAAGCAGTTGCTGATACGTTTTTCTTCATCTACGTTTTTGCGCAGCCTTGCGTGAGCGGTGTATTAGCGGAGCGTTCACAAAATTAATTTACAGTACTCTGCTACAATTGCAGTTGAAATTTTATCAGCAATACTTCATTGCTAATCACTGTACATTTCATAGGCATTTCAATTTCACTCGACGTGCTGGCAACGTTACATTGTTTAGGGACAGATGTTCCGGTTTCTTTATCACCATTTAGATTGCAACTTTTCTTGTAAAAGTGGACTTTTCTTGTGGATGTCATGTTTTTGTAAATGTTTCGTTTTCTTATGGATCTGAACTTTTTTTATGTTTTTGAACTTTGTTGTGAAAGTAAGCTTTTGTTGTGGATTTAAGTTGCTTGTGTATGGCTTCTTATCGATGTAAACTCTTCTTGTAGATTAAACTTTTGTGGGAGGAGCTTTTTGTGCTTGTTATTATGGAAAACTCTCCCCCCCCCTGTTCCCGCGGAACTGCCCCCTGGCACTTCCGGGAGGGTCTGAGTAGTCTAGCCTCATCCGGGTCCCGGCATCCCAGGGATAAGAGGCGTATCCCGGGGATCGGGGCATGTCATCCCCGACACGCTCATTGACACCGAAGTTTTCCGGGTCCATGTCTGAGCTCTACGCTCGCCGCCGGCTTGTGGTCACTTCTTACATCAGGATGCCGACTTCTTACTCTATTAACTTCCGTTGGCCTAAACTACCTAGCCCAGCTCCTTGCTCACTTGTATTTCTATTGTAACTTCTATTTGTTCTGAGACAGCTCTTTCTAGGTCCCTCTTTGCCAATTTAGTACCCAGTGTAGCTTCTATAGCCTATTAATATTTCCGTCCAGCACTTTTGGGGTCCAGCTATTCCTCGCTACCGTTTCTAACAGATCTTATCTCCCCGGAAGTTGCCCCCTTTTCTTTACCCCGCTGTTTCTATCAGCCAGACGGACTCAAGGTTCAAACATAATGCATGTAATCAATCGAATCACAAGTCGCATCAGCAAAGTATCGTCAGGCAATAAGGCTATCATAAAATTGCACAATCGCAACCATCCGCTTAAAACAATAAAACCGCTCACCGTTTCTCGATGTCTGATGGCCTATCGATGCACAGTTCAGCCTTATTATTGCGCCTTTTTTATTAACTGGTACACACGCTTAATTGTGACGGGCCGTCGGTCCAGCGGCTGCGCGAGCCGTCTGCCGACGGCGCGCGGCGTGGTCGCGTCCATGGTGGGTCCGGACGGCTGCGACCGTCCGGCGCCTCGGTGGAGGCCTCGGGTCCCTTATTTAAAGGTGGTACTCAGGGTGGGGTTAATTTTATTGCCACCTGTTCGCTTTTGTGGCGTCCGGCTCACTCTCGGGCCCACCGGTCCACTCCTGCCGCGTCCGGCCCCCTTCCGTGCTCTCACTTTCAAGTGAACCGAAAGTGAGCCGAAAGCGAACCGAAAGCAAACCGAAAGTGAACCGAAAGTGAACCGAAAGTGAACCGAAAGTGAACCGAAAGTGAACCGAAAGTGAACCGCGGCTTATTTTCTATGGACATGCGCTTCCTCTAGCAATCCCGACCACAGCGGGGCGAGGTCAACTTCCCCGGTCTCGGTGGGGGAGGAAGGAGTGCTCAACCTCCACGGGGAGGGACTGGGGACGTGGCAGCGCGAAAACAAAGACGGGAGGGTTAATATTTGAGTCTGGTCAGTAATGGCCTACAGTTTCAACACTGCAATATTAAAAGTGGTTTCGTTTCACGCCTAATTTTTCCAATCGAATCGGGATCTTAAGTAGGGGGAATGTGGGAGTGGTGTGGGGAACTATTGTGACGAATTTGGAAGCGAAGTAATGGGGGATTATGCACATTTAGGTCAACACACAAAATAAAGCAACCAGAGCTCTTACACGCGGCCGATTTGTTTTTCTCGCCACTCGGAACAGGAAACAGTAACAAGAACTCTAAACTGACGTCTAGTGCCTGCATCACTAATCAGCCAATCGATAATGAAAAGTCAGATCACTAGGCCTATCACTAGAATTACAAGTTCAAATGAAGTTGACTTCGCAACGATCACGAGACTAAAATAATTCTAATTAATTAATAAATCAGCAGTCAAAGCATTACACTAAAAAGTATTACACTAGGCCAAATACAAAATTAACTAGCAAACATAGGACCCTAGAATTTAATTAGGCCTACCTAATGTCAGAATAACCAAATGTTCAACATTAGAATTGTGCAATGAAATCAAAGTAGGCTATCTTAGCACGTGCAATATCAAGCATACCAACAGAATGCGTTACAATAAACCGCCGTCAATGGCCGCAGTCCTCAAAAATAAAGTATAAAATTAGCGGGACGACTGTCCCCGCTACAGGAAGTCCGCGACTTAGGCCACTCGGCCACAACTCTTCGCCGATGGATCTTAGATCGATTTCTCACGGCTCTGATTGGGTGGATGACGTAATGATCTTGGATCTAATTTTAACTCTTCATTGAACAGCTAGAAGTCAGTGTGTTATTAGTTTGTTAAATTTAGCTTATTTTATGACTGAAATGATTATCTCCAGTGGTGTAGCATCGGGGGCGGGAGGGGACTAGGGGGTCGGGGCCGTTTAAAAAAGTGGGGAGGGGGAAGAGGGGGAAGGGTTGGCCAAAATGCCCTTTCAATAAGTGTTTGCCCCCGTCTACCCTTTCTCCTCAATACAACGTATGAAACGCTCTGCTGTGAATAGTTTTTCTCTCTGTCATATAAAAGTCCGGGTAATGACTAGTATTTTCCGTATAATTGACTGTCATGACAATTTCCCTCAAAACTAAATTTTTACTGTAAACTGTAAAGGATATTTTTTGTTGAGTTTTAGCATAAAGCAAGTGCATCAAGGCGCAGCTTGAGAGGGACTAGTGGGGAGCTGCAGACCCCGTATTTTAAAGCATGGGGGGCTTAGGTATGGACTCTCGTATGTCGATGCACGATGGTGCACTTGTAACCTCCTGGACAGGCAGATTGCAATCACGGCACCCCTCTAAAAGGCAAGCTGCACCACCTTGCTCACTCCCCTGCCAGCCCCTTCCCGGTTGGTCTTACTGTCGCCCCGGGAATAGGCTACCTTATTTTTCGCTCACTCTACTCGCGAAGTGTTGTACCTTGAGCACAACGTTTTACTCAAAGCTATACGCTTCCGTTGGGGTTTCAAAAATTGTTGAATATTCATGGACTGCTTTAAGAGCAACATTCTTGGACACTAAACCCTCCCTCGGACGTTGGTGTTTCCTGGATAATGCATCTTTTGCAATTTTTTATCAATTTTTGGGAGGAGTTAAGCAGTATTCTGCCTAAGCCCTTGTAATATTCTCCTGTATATTGTACCTTTTGGATTTTAAAATTTTGTTGCACTCCCTGAAAAAAAATTCTGCACGGGCCGGTGGGACTAGAGGACATTCGATATGCTCTCTCAAATTTAAATGATTCTATATTCTTGTACATTCTCATAAATACTTTTGAAAATTGCCACAACATCATTTACAACATAGTTTAACATATAACAACTTTTTTTCTATATAATTCTACTAGCAAATTTCAATATTTCAACGATCACAGCGTACAATCAGTGTGTGCTATATATATTTTGTGTTGAGTAAATGAAAGGCATTTCGCGCATACGCATCTTGTATGCGCGGGCAAATTGTGCGGGCACAATTCGTGCGCAGAAAAATTACACATAGGTGAATTGCGCGCGGGCATATTCGCGCACATACGCGCATATTTTGCCCCTTCTAAAATATTGTGCCCCTTTTGTTGAAAGTCAGCCCCACCCGTTTTGAGGGGCACGCTGCGCCACTGATTATAGCTAAAGCAACCAATTAATGAGCAACATGTCGAATGGACCAATTGCAAGTTTGTTTATTTAGCGTGAAAACTCTTTGTCAGTTTGTTTTGCATTGTTTTTTGTCAATCATTTGAAACAGTAGTCTAATGAAATGAGAAATAAAATGCCTCACAATTATGCAACCCTATTTTGGCTCATAAATTTTTGCTGAAATTAGTATTAAGTTTATTACTTAGGCTACTCCCTTTAGTCTATACCTAATTGTGTGCTTTTGTGTCATGTTTTTGATTAAAACTTGAGTTTTAAAAACTGAGATTTTTCGACATTTTTACAATGTCCGTTCTATTTGTCTGTATTGCATAATACTCTAGACGCAAGGCTACGGCCTTGATACTTGATACTTGATGCCCGTTGTATGGATCCGCTTGAGCAAACCCGTACCAACGACTGATCGGGGAAAAAGCTTATTTAACTTATTACAATCACCTAGTAGTTCTCAGGTATTTGTCCAACCCTCCCTTGAACATGTTGACAGTTGATGCTGCGGCCTACAGGGTGCAGCATCACTGCAGTCTTGTCTTGTTATTTGCAACTCTCAAGTTTTACAAAACGTTGTGCGAACCTACAGTATTCTGTAAGCTTAAGATGAATTAATCTAATCTTGTAGGTCCTGTTGTTTGTTTTAAATTTCCTTAAGTGTTGTTACGTTCTGTGTGATTGTTGTGTTTGACGAGAAGCTCGAGATGTGAGCAGCTATCGGTGCGTGACCGAGATGCAGTTTGATCCAGTTGGCCTCAGTCTATCATTAAAAAGCACTACGCCGTTTTTATTACTTTGATCTAGCGATTTCTTATCCAATTAGTTACAAATCATTCACAGTTCAAACTAAATTTGAGCTCATTTGCTATCATTTAGAGGAAGTGCAGTTTTCTATGCACCAGAATGCTAACTGGATCAAACTCTATTTGGGTCACAATCGCCTAATTGCGGCTTATTTAAGGGTTATTTGAGTTGTGTGTTGACGGCCGTTATTCAGTTAATATGGTATAAGTTATTTGTTGTTACAAGATGCAGAGTCTCAATTATATCCAGCCATTTTGGTCCGTTAATTAAATGAACATTGAGCACATGTATATTAGTATTGGCATTCTCAATTAATTTTAGTCGATGGAATTAGCATAAACTCTTTCAAAATCATTTTAAGGGTGCAATGAAATTGAAGATAGCGTGCTGTAGCCAGTGCAAAATATGTTTTTGTCAGATTTTTTTTTTTTTTCTGGAGTCCGATCAAATGCTATTGACATTTTGGGTATGATATTAGCCTATAGTTAAGATTTTGATAACGTACAGACCTCTTAACACTTGAAACGCTTGGCATGTATAGGCTAAGCTATTAATTGACATGCGTCTTGCTACATGTATGTGATATGTGGTCGTAGGAATAATAATAATGAAATATGAAACAAATTTTAGTTAGCCTAATACGTTACAGTAATGTCTAATTGCTGGTTTTTGCAATTTAGTTAAAAGCAGTTCTTGTGAATTAGTCTGTAAGTTTTATTAAGTTCCTGAGAATTTCAATTAAAATGTTTTTTCTTGAAAATAGTGTTTTGTTTTGTTTTATAAGTTTTCACAGGGTACAAAATACAGCAATGTTTGGCTATAATTTGATAAAAAATTACGATACATCTGGGCCGACGTATGGCCTAAACTGCAAATTTCCGTGTCCCATACCTACAGGATGCGGCAAAAAATAGCCCCTTAGCAGCATTCGCGATAACTCAACCAAAAATGGATACTTGTGCTTCACCTTCTCAGGGATTGTAGATGATATAATTTGATACAAGTTCTGAAAATTTCACTTGAAAATCTGCTTGCATTTAAAAGTTTTGAAACTTTTACCCAAAAAGTTTTAAAATCGTTTTAACTAACACAGTGATGCCTGCAAATAGCATTTTGGTGCCTGCCGATCTTCGAAATTCGTAGCTAAACTAGCAGAACCTGTTATGTCAGACTACCATAATACCATTCTACCATTGTATATCCCAGTAACTGTAGTCCACATTGTACCTGCACGCATGTAGTCTCTGTAGATTAGTTACTGAGAACACCGCATGTAAACTGAAAGATCAATCAATGGCAGGCCTACCACTCATTGGTTTATTGAATTTTGGTTTACAACATTTTTCATTCGCAAACAATGCCCATCAAATTTTTTTCATTTGCAAAAGGGGTCGAAATGGTTCACAAATTGCAGTGCGTATCCGTAAAAATGCAGGCTTGCCGGGCCTAATCATCGCAATGAGAGTACAAGCTTTAAGTAAGTCATTGCTTTAATTCGGATAGAATAAAATACAATTTGATGGGGGCGCGGGGGAGGGAATGCCAGCATTTTATGTAAAGGTATGCATTTCAACTCGCAAGTTCTGCCTGACTGGCACATTGTCAAATATAATCACGATTGTACATATAACATACAAATTCAACCAGGACTGCGCAGTCAGCAAAACACACAAAGTAAAAAGTAGCATCAAGCGCTCCAAGTATAAATTTGCAGGAACCCTTCCGCAGCATTATACGCTCTCGTTCGTTTTTTCATGCAGATTTCCATACATGAAAAGTTGCAAACTACAAGCGCTGAAGTGGCGTCACAGTTCCATTGACTGCTGCGCCGCGCGTCGGTATCCGACAAAAGCAATTGACTGCAGCTATAGGCTGCCGTCAATTGCTTCGTGACGTTAAATAGCTCGCTGTTTGTATTTTGATTGCAAACTTTTCGTGCATGCAAATCTATATCCAAAAAATGCATCATGGGACGAGACCGTTAGGCTCTATTATTGTGCGCAGACGGCGCTAACTGCAAGTTGTAGTAGAGATGTTGAAGTGCGATTACGTTATCAGGATTCTCGTACAAGTGTACGTCGTTGGTGTCCTGAGGCGAGAAGTTATTGCTGTTGACGCCGCTGTGTCTTGGCTGCAGTTTCGCGTAGTCGTTTGACTGCAGGGACGGGTCTGTCTCTGCGCGCAAGTGCGTGTAGTGCGGCTCCACGTTCGACCCTTCTGGGGCATGAGACTCGCGTACGAGTATGTCTGGCAGCGGCCTGAAAGACAAGAAATTTAAGAAAATCTTTTGTATGATTATCAGGTTGTATTGTTTCTGACTGTGTGCTGTTTTCAGTTAGGCTACTTCACTATTGTTACCAGAAAGCGATCCTCTTTTATTGTATAAATTTAGTATCTAAGCTATTCTGCTCAAGGCTGCTCTTCTAAACCGTGTACCGATGAAAAGGATAACACTTAAAACGTGTCATAGCTTGGTATGAAATTTTACCCACAATAACAGTTACTGTAGCCATATGTACCCACTTGAAAATTTCTACAGAAATTCTAGTAATTTTGACAAAGTTATGGCTGTTTAAAACAAAAACCGACAAACGTTTCCATCATTAGTTGCTGCGGACTGTCAAGTTACAAGCAAGAAGTGCAGGAAATAAAAAAAGGATTTAGTAAGAGCTAAAGAGGGGGAGAATTAAAAATAAAATAATCAGTAAATCTTGAAATGGAGGATGAGCATCTTGTGGACGAACCTGCAACCTCCAACATTATTAAACAGTCCTTCTAATTGTAAGGCCAAAAGTTTTGGCCCGCATCCAAGAGATACAGGAGAAACTACCGTTCCCACTGGTCTCCTGAGACACTTTAACCACTGAAAAGTGGGGTCCCCGTGTTCTGTCATGTGTGCGCGAACAAGGACACTACATTAGCTAAATTTCTGGACTGCTTGGTTGAAACTTTGCAGTAGGCACACAATTAGCAGCAACTAAAGTTGAAAACTTTTTTTCGGTACTTTTTTTACAACAGCCATAATTTTGTCCACATAGCTAAAATTTTTCTACAAATTTCCAACTTGGTGTAGCTACGATTGTTGTGTATATACATTTCAGACCAATCTGATAACTTTTAATCGAGTTAGCCTATGACGAAAGTTAAAAGTGTTATAATTTTCATCGGAGCACGGTGTATTATGTGCGACTACTTTGTATCGATCTGAACTGATGGCCTGCTTGAGTGCGTTCTGCATTCAGATAGCTCATGTATGGTAACTTTATATGTTTTAGCGCGTACGTCTGAATTTAAAGTATTGTTGATTTGATTTGAGAAATACATACGAAATAGAAAGTCTTAGCAAAAACCGTAAATGTATGCCATCAGTTCTACAGATCGCAATTTTGATCATAATTTAGTAGGATTATTTACAATTAATTGTTTTTTTGTAGTATATTTTATTTTAAAGGTAGGCCAAAGTAATGTGGTAGCGACGAAGAAATTTTTGAGCACAAAAAATAATGGCCCTAATTTATGGATTGATCATAAAATGATGAATAGACGCTAATGCTACATAGGGTAATTTCTAAACCGGACACCGAGGCCGCACACGCCACATGAATAAATTAAAAATCGAGAGTTGGTACACGGTGTAAACTGTGAACCATGCGAGTGTACCCTCGCCTAGGCATGAAGCACTTAAAGTAAGATAGGCTACGGCAGGCCTACTTAAGTTTATGATCACATTGACTTTTATTCAATGCAGGCGAGGGATCAAAGAATTGATGTACAGCCCAGAGCTCCCAGTGCGGGTAGTAAAAGGCGACTAAAAACGACGGTGTGTGGTTCTTTGCTTGGCCCCGAGGCACTGAATCGGACTGTAATACTACTCTTCGTTACTACACAGGGTCCTTGGACTTAAAAAACAACATTAAGTCTGCGTTAATCGTATGAATATAGAACGTACAGTTTACATTTTCCAATAAAAAAGAAAAAAAAAATGTGTGCAATGAACAAATTTGTCGCTGTAATAATTCGCGAACCCGTCTGTTTCAGTCCTCGTTGATTCATCATCGGCCGTGTCGACGAAGGAGTTGTTGCTGGTCCCGCTGCTCGCAGCAGACCTGTGCAATGTGAACGTTGTCAACTGTTCATCAATATCAGCAGCAATGCAATAGCAATGCAAGTTACGAGAACTGCATTGTTCGTGTTTCTGAACATTTCAAACGAATATGTAAATATGCATTTCACTCAATAGAAATTCATTCAAAGCACAGAACACGAATAAAAACAACAATTACTAGTATTCAATCTTTAAAATACGATCTGTTCGAAAAGGGAGATCGAAAGCCCTAGTGGCACTAACATGGTTCCCATGGAATACATTTCAATCAATGCACTCTACACGATAAATATCTCGAACTAAGATAGTCGACATAAAAATTGAAAATGCTACATGCATGAAAATTCATTTTAAAACCGGCAAGCAAAGAGGAACAGTTTAGCATTGACAGATCTACTTAAAATTGTATCGAACATCAGTAATTTTTACAGTATCCAACATCAGTGACTTTTAATTTTATCCAACATCAATAAGCATCATAGCCTACCTGCATGTATGCAATCAGTCTGAAAAGTAGCGTAGCGAGGGTGGAGCGAACAGAACAGGCGCTCAGGGCTGTTCATTAAAAAAATTTAGTGCATTATGGATTTGGGTACAATTTGAAACTTGGTAAGCAAATCAGTTACTGAATCTCTATGCTCAATTGCTAATTTATATATATTTTGATCATTGGCATGCACATA
>JAQIWG010008733.1:0-11186 GCA_034695025.1 Chamaedrilus cognettii | reverse complement strand
CTCTATTCATGCCTCGCTCCTTCATATCGCTCTCTACCGCCTCCTTCCACGTTTTCTTCCCCCTCCCTCTTCCAACGGTCCCATCCACCTTAATGTATCGACATGCGGATACCCAGTCTTCCTCATTCATGCGTTCCATACGTCCAAACCAACTCAGTCTCCCTTTCTTCATCATTTCCGTTATACATACGACACCTAACGGTTTTCTCAAATCTTTGCTTCAACAGTTGTCCTTCAATGACACTCCGCACATCCATCTCACCATCATTCTCTCTGTCCTCTCTATTCTATGAAGATCCTTTGCCGTCTGAACACAAAACATGAGAAACAAACGCAAGCATTAAGAGAACAATCAAAGAATTGAAGGGCTTAATGCATGTACCGCATTACGGCCAAAAACACGAACCGAGTAAATCGCATGTAAAGATTTCCGCGGGCATGTATCAGCTTACTGCAGTCAGCTGGGACATGCGCTGAAAAACTTCTTTATTACTTATCCGATCGCCACTAAATTTTTATATGTTATAGAACGCTCAATTGTAAGGCGTTTAAACCCGTTTCAGGCATGAACCATATTACTCGAGTTACGTGGTACACGCTCTAACCCCTTCAATTGAATTTCACTGCTAAATTACACTCTTCTTGATATCACCAAATTATGTCAGGTCTCGATTTTCCAAAGGCAATGCAAAATGAAAATTTAAAAATTATTTTCTACCGCAACCAACTAAATTAACAACAGCATAATCCTTTGTCATGAAAGCCTTTGTCACGAAGCAAAATAACGAAATACAGTCACAAGTCACAACCAAAATATGTCGAAAAGCAAGTACTGCGACGCATTGGTCCAATGATAAGCGCCCACAGATCGCTCTGGACGCCATTTTGTAGCTTGTGCCCGCCCATGTCTAATGCTTTAGCCTATAGCGTGAAGCAATATTGTCAACAAACGCGCTCATTTCTAATTGTTGACACGCCCATTGAAAAAAAGTACTGTGCCCATTGGTCCAAATTACCATAGAAACATAAACAAACAACTACAAAATGGCGTCCACAGCTCGTCCTGTAGCGCCCGCCGCAGTACTACCCTATCTAGCTACTATGGTCACAACGATCACGGCATTGCCAATAGCAGCAAAATATGATCCACATCATGAAGTGAAAGCATCCATTTGAAACCTGCAGACTTATGTTGCGCCATTTTATTCTCATGAAAAACGAAAGGTAATGATAACTTTCTGACCGCAGTGCGGATGCAATGTCCTTTTTAGACAATTATAACACTCTCGTACACGGATGTGAACTAATTACTTAAAATTAAAAGCAAAATTAAAATAAAGAATTAAATTATTCGGACAACAGTAATAATAGCTGGAAATGTGCATAACGAAAGCAAAGCGCAATACAATTCTTTCTATCCATCCAAAGAAAAAGCTTCAATTCTAAGATTTTAGAGCAATACGCAAGCTGCTGCAGCTGTAAGCGAGAAAAGTGACAATGCAATTTATACCAGATGAGCTCGCCAAAAAACTACTGCTGCCAATATACGAGTACAATCTAACTTTAGCAATGTCATTCATCGATCAATTGACAATTTTATTAATCGTCACTTATCGGGGCTCTTCCATCAAGTTACAAACAAGCGGACACTTTCACACATTAGCTCTCATTGGCCCGTAGTATTATCACCTTTGCGCAAATAAGTGTTTACATCTACGCGCATATAGGGTTCACACATGACATACATGTAAGCGCAAAAGCAATGGGGCTAAAACCAACACTGGAAGCCCAATACGTTGCGTATTGACAGTATTAAACCATTGGCTAAAATCAACAAAAAGCACAGCCAATTAATCCTGCACAACTGATGTGCCGACTACCCCACAATGCAACAACTAAATGTCAGG
Organism: Chamaedrilus cognettii; assembly: GCA_034695025.1. Lineage (NCBI taxonomy): Eukaryota > Metazoa > Annelida > Clitellata > Enchytraeida > Enchytraeidae > Chamaedrilus > Chamaedrilus cognettii. Next base: position 9,279 of record JAQIWG010008733.1, on the reverse strand, counting down.
TATTACTAATATTAAATGCTTCAGTTATACGATAAGAGTTGGCCAGTGTGTTCCACCAATCAACGCCATGCTTGTGTACGCCCACGAAGCCTCTGATTCGCAGCGCGCATGACCCAATCAGACGACATAGTTTCGTATCACGCGACTGATTGGTCGTCGACAGATGGGGCAGGGCAAGCCGCGCCGCTGGAGCTTGCGCGCGCATTGGAAGCAGCAGGCCTGATGTCCGGTCTGACCGTGAACCATGCTCGCATCCTTGGGCCGTGACAAACAGCTGACGCACCACTCCGACACAACTCCGTGCGGACGAAACACCGGCAATGTGACGGAAGGCTTGACCGCGTGAGAAGCTACTGCATTCATCACAGGATCAAAACCTTCATGGCTACCATGGGATGTGGAAGGTGACAGTTCGCCCCAAACACGCAACAAAGATTCATGGTTCGCGTTAATGTCAATAGAGTTCTGATCGCGAGAGGGCGCAGAAATAGAAGGGATCATTTCACTGGCAACCTGGGGAGCATCAACGGAGAGATCTAAAGACAAGTCCTCGCTCAGAGCTGAAGGAACGCTACAACGCTCCGCAGGCCGCAACAATGCGACTGACTGCGTCAGAACACCGATATCTTCACCGCACGGAAGCAACGGATCATTTGAAGTGGAAAGGCTGCCACAAGGCCCAGTCACAGAGCCGACCATTACGCTCAGTTCCTGATGCTTAGAACTACACAATGTTTCATGCTGCATTAAATCGCCGCAGCCAATCTTCACTATAGCCTCGGTGCGGATCACATTTGTCTCTGCCTTGCTCGTGTCACTGGGAATGACATTGCAGTCTGGAGCCGGCAACAGATGGTCAGAGTCGGCTGTTGGATACTGAACGGGCACACATAAGGTTTCGCCGTTACACACTGCACTCCCAGATGTAGGTTTATCGTCCGGCTGTAAATCACAATCAAATGCAAACCGCGCAACATTGCTCATCCTTGCATCACAGCCTGGTGTAATACAATGTTCCGTATTCAAAACAAGTTCTTCGGATGCAGTGTCAATGTTAGTTGCGCTACAATTGGTTGTTTCAATGTTGCTTGCGCTCGACGACGAATCGCGTTGAAGCGGGTCGGGGTCGCGCTTCACTGGCAGCCAATCCGGTCTCAGCGTCCAGCAGACGTCGCAGAAGCGATGTATCGGACGATTCGAGTGACTGCACTTGGGACACGCCCACATGTCCTGCAACCAATCATATTCAGCTATTTCAATGCGCTGCTAGTGTATACAGCTGCGTTCAGTTACTTGAGAAGTACTGACATTAAGTTAAAATTATTAGTATTAGTATTAGTATTATTGAATACATAGTCGTAGTGTTCCTGTACCTCAGAAATAAATACGGCGTCGACAAATACAGCACGCAATGCATTCTATACATCGTATATTGCGCAATATGGACTGCAACTCTTCAATAATTTTAGGGCAGCAGATTTTTTGGCATCACTATACATAAAGTATACTCTGTATACTGCCATAAAAAACAATACGAAATCATTAAACATAAACGTTCAAAAGAATTAAAACACAAAATCAAAGGGCGATGGGGTCGCAAACGCATAACCTTTGAAATAACCGAGCGACTGACAGCGGCAGTGAAATCGGAGCAGAAAGTGTCTGCCGGGTCGTCGACGTCGCTCGACTCTGCGTCGGCAAAGAACTCCAGGTCCCCCTCACTGCAGATCACGATCAGACCCTGCACAATAACGCAACAAATAGATATCTGTTTCCTTGACTGATACCATCACTCAATGTATATAATGTATATACACTGATTTGCATACTAATTAAGCAAAACAATGACGCGATACCTCGTGAAAGGACTGAGCGTCATCCGCGCTGTCGTCCGACCCCGCGACAGCGCCGTCACTCGCATCCGACGTCACTTCGTACTCCCCAATGTAAAAATCGTCCCCAGAGACGGCCCCCGCGCCCTCTGACACGACCCCCGTGCCCTCTGACACGGCCCCCGCGTCCCCTGCGCTGGTGTCGGTGTCCAGGAACCAGAGGTCGTCTGTTGAGTCCTTCACCACTGCAGTCACCTTGCTCTGCAGATACATCCGAGCATAGATTTTGAATGAGCGCATCAAATCATCCATCGTTTGCCCCCAGAAAAAAAAACGCATCCAACCATCAATTGCTTGCCAAAAAACCCCCCCAAAAATACATCTAAGCATTCTATCGCTTACGTCAAACCCAGTAAAACACATCTAACCATCTATCGCAGGCAAAAAGAAACTAAAAACACATATAGCCACGTATCGCTTGTCAAAAAAAACAAACAAACCCATCTAACCATCAATTGCTTGAAAAAAATCAAACTATCGAATGAGCAATTCTACTAAATGTTGTAATTCTGTAATTTTACTAAATCAGTCCAAATTGCCAAAAAACCCATAAAAGCGTCACAACAAATAAGGAATACATAACGGCGAGGTAATATACATAATGCAAAAAAAAGTGTACCGTACGGTAAACATATTGCAAAAGGAAAGCATCTTTTAATTAAATTCGTTCAGTTTGGAACGTAATTATTTCACCTGGATGCTGAGAATGCTCTCCTTGTCCGAGGACTCGTTGCCTGGATCCGACGAACTCATGTGACAAATAATGCGACAGGTCGTCCCAGATTGGTCGGCGTTTGTCTGGTAGACGATCGATAGAGAGGAACGACGACCACGCCGTGTCCTGTTCTTTCTGTTGGGTTGAGTGACCACCGGAGGGGATTTGTCGGCTGGGGATGATTTGGCCACTGTGGGGGACTTGGTCTCTGGATCATGACACACAGCTGAGGAATTAGAAATATTAACACACAACTCAAATAATACGGTTAATAGAGTATAGAGAAGTTCAAACGTACTTAATTATCATTTATCGCAATGTTGTGGTTCTTTTCACTACCTGCCAGTGAGTAACGTTGAAGAAAAGAATTAATCAGAGCACAAACACAATCCATATTATTGCGTTCACAAGAAACACCACGATGCAATGAGGCCCTAAAATGATTGCGTTTCCTATCCCCGACCGACAACTTCATTTCTAAAGCCCGTAACGTTAAATTTCCTATCCCCGACCGAGAACTTCATTCCAAAAGGTCGTAATGTTAAATTTCCAATCCCTGGCCCAAAATTCACTTCTAAACTCTGCAATGTTTCCACTGGCGGTAAAATAGTATTGGGAGTTGTATTGATGCTGGGGGAAGGAATTCAATATAAATAAAAGATATCTCAATGCATAGGCTGCCGTCGCAAACGATGAACACAATGGCATGCTATAGGAGGACTACATCCTAATCGAATATGAAGATGACAAATACGGGCCGCGGAACGTGTAACTGGCGGTAAAAGAGTATTGGGCACTTGTATTGATGCTGGGGGTCACCCAATTTGAAAAAATTACATCGCAATGCATAGGCTGCCATCGCAAACATAGGGCAGTATAGCATAGGCATACGCCATTGCGAATGAATATCCCAATGTAGCGAGTATGAATATGCTTCTAACTTTACGAACGTAATCAAATTTACCTGCCGTGTTGTCTTGTGCTACTGCTGCATGCCTGCGCTTCAGTGGCGACCTCTGCCACGCCTGATTCTCCCCCGACATATTACGTTATTATGCTACGATATAATGTTATGATGTTACGATATTATGTTAGTGAAACACTAGTGAAATTCTGATATAAAAGTTGAAGGAACTTTAAACGGGGCGGACTGCAACACTTGTTCAATATCGCTCAATTTGTACGCGTCTAAAATATAAACGTTACAGAAGATTGATTATGTCACTTCTAACCAATAAAACTATCAGATCAAATCACATAAAGACCCGTTGACATTATTGTTTCCCTGATTGATTAATAGAGGCATATTGTGTAGTGTTTTGCTTGTACATTGTATTTCTGCTGCAGAGCATTGACATACGCGCCAAATGGCCAATGTACGACGATACGACTAATAATAAGAATAAATAATAATGATCAATAGGAAGCACCCGTCCGTGGGCTAGGCAAATTTGATGGTCGGCGATCCTTTAGGGATGGGGGACCTTGAGGGCGGTCACCTCACTAAAGTTTGCAGAGAATATCATTTTCTTCTTGGCAATCTATCGGCTCCAAGTATGCCTATCGTTTAAACTAGTCTTTTTCTCGGCTTGGTTAGTCATATGTTAACATAGTCATAACATAAGTCATATGTTACACCTCCCATAAATTCACATTATTTTTCTTCCATGATTTGCACCATGATTACACTGCTGTTTTTGACGCTTGATCAAATTTCGCCCTCTCAATGCATTGGCCTCTAGTATTGTTTAAACTCCTATTTGCGAAATCAATATTGCATTTGTCATGAATTGAACAAAAAATCTCTCTATTTAGCCTGTTATCGGCGCATCTCTCTTGTTTGGAGGCATCAGTCAGGCTATCACGTCTTGCGTTACGAAATAATGCGAACATCTGCTCTATGCTACGCGTTTAGACGTGCCTCTATGTTGCCGATGAATTCAACCGTGCATGCACCTCAGCAGCTGGGCAGCCTAGCCTACTCCCTTTTTCCCGCGGCTCTACAAACCTTCGACCAAATAGGGGTCTCAAACAATTTCAAAAGTGAATACAAAGATGCGTGACTTCAAATAATAGTGCAGAATTCTACCAAAAGCTTTGCGAACATTACATTCCGCAAACCAGAAACTGACTCCATATTTGATTCAATCATCAATCGCTTTAACCATTTGTAATTGGGCCATATAATTTTCTGCTATACTAAATAGTTCCTTGCTATCACACGCGGTAGAGCAATACAATTTAATACTAATAGGCTTAGACTCTCCAATTATCAGCGGCCTATAATGTTTAATGCAGTCTTGCCTTTCAGCGAACACTATCAGTTAGTTGTGAGTAACCAGAGACACAAGAAACCTGTAAAAACATTCGGACGAGCAAATGTAACAATCCACCAAAATGATGATATAGCCAGCCTACAGACTTAAACACAAGTCTGCTGAGTGCGACAGACTGATAGCAGTTCCTTCCGTAGAAAATTAGACAATGTCAGATTTATTTCTTCTCTGCGTCTTTCATTTGCTGCTCGAGTTGAGCCTGTCGCTTGAGTTCCATACCCTCAATAAGTGCGTCCAGCTCCGCTCTCTGAAATCAACCAGTAGAACGATACTAAGAAACCCAGATCTTAACCTAAGGTTTTTAAAGTTTTTTAAGGTTTAAGACATATAAGGCTTTTTTAACAGCAAATTTAGACTCAAAGGAACCTCGTTTGATATTTTAGGATCTGCACCATGTTACATTGTGCTCTCATTAGTTTTATGATAACTGCGTAGATGGTTTCGATACAACAACGTTCTTCTAAGATGGCTTATGGCTTCTAAAGTCATTCATAGAAGAAAAATTTAATTACAATTTTATCAAGCCGACCATGCAAGAATTAGGGTCAGAAACTAGAATAATCAGTATAATGTACAAAACACAAATTCATAGAAAATGTTATTCAACTTGCACAAAACTTCAACGTTTATTTGTTAACCAGTGAATGCAGTAAATACCATACAAAACTTTTCAAAAATATATTATGCAGTCTTCAAAAATATCTAGAGCTAAACAAGATAATAAGATGCAAATAATTTCTTTAAATGATAAAAAATAACTTTAATAGCGCTTACTGCCTGCGGATTTTCTGGAATGAAGAGCAACTTCTGAAATAAAATCAAACAGTATTTAGCTACGCATCTACTTCAGATATTATACCGAATAATGCTAACTTAAACAATACTAACTATTTAGCTTTAAATATTGCTGGCTATTTACAACTTTATCCAGTCAGCCAATGAGAAACCCACAATATTATAATTTTACTACAAAACTAGGATCATTTAACATCTTTCACACAAGACCCTCAGTTAGATTCGTACAATGTAACATTAGCTCTACATGGCACACACTGCCAAACGATAACTTCAGGCTTCTAGGGATGAATGATCACGAAATTTACCAGCGTTAGTGACACTGCTAGTCAAATTCACCTCACACATAGTAAACTATAAAATATTCAAATTGCTTCCAAAAATAAAGGTAACTGAGCCAGAAGCATATATTTAAAAGTAGTGCCGTCGTGGTAGTCTTAACTTGCAATGTGCAGCTCAGCACACAGTATTTTCAAGAACGGTCAAGCGTTCACGGCGTAAGCTTTCAGCGAAGGAACATATTTTCATCTGTGTTGGACACCTATAGGTTATTGTAGGCGACTAAGAAATCTATTTTGACTTAATTACGGTCTTTTCAGATGTAGGATAGATAGAACATTAAAAGACTAGTTAAAAAGCACCTTACCCTTCGTTCCATGATCCACTTCTCAAAAATGCCCGGCTGATTGAAGAGCCAGAAGCAGCCAACGGGAAACATCATGTAAATCGACATCTGCGCAACAATATGCAAAAAGCCAATTATCATTAATAATAAGACTGCCATTATTATAATTTTAAAACGGATCACACTTCCTGACAAATCATAAAAAACATTAAAAAAATTAAATTGTAATACTGTATCTATTTAATATTAACTATTCAAATGCATATTTGATGTGAAATATTAAAAAATCAAAGGCTTTTATGTGAAATAACAAAACTATCTATTTTCCCACGAGCACCTAAACAGGAGGTAGTTTTTGTTATTTTGTTGCGTATCTTTTACATATTTACATAATTTGTAATGTTATTTTAGCAGCTTACCTTGAACGCCTCCAGTTTCCACGATCCCATGATTAACCACAAATATAACGGTATTTTACAGCCAACAATTATTACTTCAAGGAGTCAATGACAGATTAATGGCATTAGACTAGGCTGCATAGTGCATAGTTAATATTCGCCTTGCTTGCATGCCTAGCAATAGTGATACTCGTAAGTTAGTCGAAAATAAAAGGACTTCTTGCAGCAGAACGTCAATAAAGATACCTAAACCTAAAAATCCGGCGAAATAGCGGTTTGTTTACGAAAATTAATTTCGTAACCTTGACTCGCCATTTTGCAAAGAACTTAACATCAAGCGGATAACGAGCCTTTAAATTGTCATGTTATTTGTTATGCTTTTTCTTTTTGTTATAAGTTTTGTACAGATGTAGTCTGCTAGTGTCATCTGACATTCTATTAATGATGACACATCCTTTGTTGGTCATATTTTTGATTAGGTCTATAATAATTGCAAAAACTCTTTCTGAGAGCTGTGCATCGAAATTTAGTGCAATGAATGAAAGTCTCAAACATCCGTCACTAAAAACTAATAATTTTATAGTGGCCCCCGTGGTAAATGCTTAGGAGACACTAGCGTGGATGAATTCTCATCTTGACCGGGGGCAGGGGGGGGGGGATGATTGTGAAGATTGCATGATCAGTAAGACGGGCATGGCATAGCTTATTATATTGGTCACACTGGTGATGCGTTATTATCCTCTGTGTTATTATCGCCGGTAGAGAACTGAAACAAGCTTCATTTGGCGGGCTATTTGAATCGCATGACTTTAAAGTTTAAACCACGAGAAGTCGTCCACAGTCTACTTGAAATCAATGGTTATTCTTAATATTTTATTTAAAAGTAGTATGATTTAAGTTACCGATCAGATTAGATTTTGATAATTTTTCAGCGGTAAGCCTGCGTGCAAAAATACTCTTTCCACCAGTCTGGTTGTAGTTTAATTTGCTCTTTAAATTCCACTATGAGCTTGTTGGTGAAATCGCAGTAGGCATCGATATTTGCACCGCATACCTTTATGTTTTTTCTTGTGAAGCGTGAGCTTCTATGCATGTGCAATTTTTGCACGTTTCGGCAATGTTTGTAGCCTTCCTGCTTATGTCTCCAGTTATACAGCGGAGGAGGCGCCACGTGAGCGGGGGCCAGGACACATAGGACATGGGATGTTCAGCCAGTGACCAGGAGGTGGCGACGTCCGAGAGATCCAACTCTGGGCGCTTCGCTGCAGGCACCACCATCACGCTGCGCAACTCTCTGCTGGACCAGGTCTCACATACGCAAAGTTTTGTTTCGGCATCTTCAGGGGGTTTGAGCGCGTTGACTGCATGTAAGGATGAAGGATGAACCCGACAACATATCACTCGCTCTTTGGCTTGAACTTGAATGATGATCATGGTTTAACCAAATTTCGAGGTGGGATTAGAGTTTTCTATATGTTGATATGTGGAAGACTTAAAGTTAATTGCTCAGTCTTTCAAATTTCCATTGCCTATGTATACCTAGACCTATTTGGATCATGTTGTAATAATTTGATGATGCTTTTGGAAATAATTGTTATCTTAATTGAGTGTTGCAGGACGTCATAACAATCGTTCACTTCAACGACGTCTACAACATCTACTCTCGCGATCAGGAACCAGTGGGCGGAGCGGCCAGGTCTGCCTCGCTGTCAATCATAGGGCTATGCTAATCCTTACAGGCCTATAGCGTGATGATGTCAGTGATGTGCGCGTTGCTGCTCCGTTGTAACTTCAATATTGCGTCAATAAATGAAAAATAAAGAACTGTTGTTGAATGCGCCTTTAATTAGGCTATATACTTTGAAGTCGATCTGGCCTACACATTCTGAGGGAATATCCGTCGCCATGGAGTACAGAATACCTAATAATATCCAGCAGTTTAACGAAGAGTTGGAATCATACTCGTATACCGTATAGGGCCAGAGATCAGAGATCATGGCTTCAACCGGCCAATTTGAGCGTACGCCTATGTTAAAATAGATAATTTAAGATGCATTTCGTATTTATTCGATGCAAGACGCTTGCGGATAGTCTATAGCCCTATAGGCCACTGAGAAATAGATCCATCATTATTCAAATATCTCGCATCGAGCAACTATTATAGTGTCGCTGTGCACTGTTGGCTGTAGGTTTGCGACAGCAGTGCGAAAGCTAGTAGACCGCAATCCTCTCGTCCTCTTCAGCGGAGACTCGCTCAGTCCATCGCTCAGTTTGTGCTGCACATCCTCTCAACCGTCATCTCGTGCATGATACTCTAGTCTATACACATTATTTCTGTTCAAAATATTGAAAGTTTATTTACTGTGAATGCATGGCGCTACAGGCCTTTCAGCAAGGCTGTTAGCTACACCAGTGTCGCTAGCTGCTAACTCCGTGCCAGACAGGCGCCCCCATCCTGGTGGGATGATGGAGCGGCTTGCTCCATCACAAAGGCTGGGGGGGGGGAATTGTGACTAGA
>JAQIWG010008732.1:0-11187 GCA_034695025.1 Chamaedrilus cognettii | reverse complement strand
GAAGAAGAAGAAGAAGAAGAAGAAGAAGAAGAAGAAGAAGAAGAAGAAGAAGAAGAAGAAGAAGCCAAATTGTAAATATCTGTTTAAATTATTTTAAAATTATTTCCAATCGCTCAAATTTTTTCAAAAATAGCTTCTTTAATAGAATACGTTGCGAGGAATCTCGATCTGAAGTCGTCTATACAAAATTCCTCACTGTTTCTTTGTCACTGTTTCTTTGTGAATGAATTTTGAACTAAAATGGAAAAATACTTAATTCAGAAAACCGTCGCGATTTAAAAAGAGTCGATTACATATTCAGATTCGCCGTACCAAAATGTATAGTCTAATACAGGACCTATTGAACAACGGCCTATGCCGTACGACTGTCGAAGGCTCGTTTCTATTGACTAGCCAGCGCTATGGTCCTTACTTCCGGAATAATTTTGTTTTCGGAAAATAATAGTGGCTGTGAAATATTTGGCAATTAATTTCATGTTCGGTCAATTACAGCTCCGTAGCTGTAGGGTTTGTGTCTCCGTAGCTGTAGGGTTTGTGTGTGAGTACCAGCGCAGGTTGATAAATAGGCCTATAAAATGTCAAATATTGCTACACTTTTATTTACACGATATTCAACAGAAGAATGAAACTCGAGACTAACCCCTAACAAAAGAGAGTCACATAATTATTGTTGCTTGAACATTTGAAGTCCCGGTCCTTTAGATCTGCAAGCAAGTTAAGCTGCGCAGTTACAAAGACAAGTGTCTTTGCTACAGCTAGGGTTGCCAGATTTTCGTCGTTCAAATAAGGGACACAAAATATTCAGCATGCATGATTCAATTTTTTCGCTCGCTACTTACAAAAGCAATATTACTTTCTTTTCACTACATAATATAATTTAGTGTAACAAAATTTGGTCCACCGATTTACGCGCGATTGTACCAAGATTTGTGGTCAAATATGAACGATTTGTGCCTCTATGATTTCTTTATTTCGCCACTAAGGCAGACAGTGGTAACAAACATAAACAAGCAGCATCAAATACACACAGAAGCAACGAACGACGAAAAAATTAATTGCTCTGACTAAATTGAAATTAATGATTCAAAATGAGTCCACATTTTACGCTTAATGGACAACCAACTATCTGCTGGTACAATATTATACTTCAGCATTACAGCACAATGTTCCGAATTTATAACTTTGCAGGTCAAATATTAGAAAAAACTGTCTTGTTGTAATCAGATGATAAAAATTTAGGCAGGAGCCAAAATAATGGACAATTAGCGTCCCTTATGTACTTCATAGGGGACAAGGGACAAATGGCCTCAAATAAGGGACATCCTTTAAAATAAGGGACGGCTGGCAACCCTGCTACAGCCCGGCGCGAAGTCGCTTAGTTAGATTGTTTGACACGCTGACTAGCGATCCAGAACGGCGTCTAGACTCTGGACAGAACAATTGTAGGCTACTCCTTTTTAGACATGCAGGTCTGGTTGACCCTCCTTCACTGCAACAAGGAAATAGAAGCTGTCAGTGGTCCGTGGTCGTCGTATGAATAGCGGTTCTAAATTCTAACTAACTGGGTGTAGTAACTTAGTAAGAGATGCTGTTACAACCTACAGACAGAGTGAGTCATAAAAAGGCTCCCCTAGCACAATCGCGATAACTATGACAAATTTTTTAAAATTTGCTCCATTTTTCAGGGCTTGTAGGAGAGATAATTTGCAACAGAAGCCTGAAATTTAAAAATGACATATCTTTTAATTCAAAAGTTATGAAAATTTTATGAAAATTGTCAAAAAAACGTTTTAACCAACACTTCGAGGCTTATGCAGAGCGTTTTCATGAATGCAGGTAACAGCTCTTCCTTGCTTGGTTGTTAGAAAAGGAGCCGATAAGTTCGGTTACCAACACAATTGTGTTGGTTACCAATCTGGTATTTGAAGTGAACGCCATCTGGTTCAAGACATAGCCAGAGTCCCTGATAGCAACACAAGCACGGCTGTCGATCAGCCGCTGCGCAAGTCAACTCTCTTCCAGTAGCCCCTTCAGTTCCGCCATGGTCTTCAGCTATGGGATCTGCAGCGGGCCTTAAACTTTCTAATGTCCATCTTTCTACACTGTAGTCGAGCGAACTTAATATTTGACAGTTGGGCAGGGCAGGGCTGACACTTTCAAGCATCAAAATGCCGTGCATTTTGATGCTTGAATTTGCTTGCATTTTGATGCTTCAACCAACACTGGTGTTGGTTGAAACGATTTTTGGACTTTTTAAAAAAAAATTCATAACTTTTAAACGAAAAAATTTCTTTTTTTAAATTTCAGCATTTTGTTGCAAATTATCTCAGCTACAAACCCTAAAAAATGGAGTAAAAATGTTAAAATTTGGCAAAGTTATCGCGATTGTACTAGGGGAGCCTTTTTAATGACTTACTCTGTATGAAGCACTCTGTTGACCCCTAATCTTGTTCGGTGTCTGTTGTCGGTAGCTGAAAGAGAGTCTTGCTAGAAGTCAGAACGGTGACACCGGTGTCGGCACCGACGGGGGAGATTTAACAAGGCTCGGGTGACTTGCTCGGCCTACATTTTGGACGCGTTTGATGTAGGACCTGGTATAATTGAGCATTTAGAGTTGTAGATGGCAAAGGAGTAAGAAAACTGAATGCAATTTGGCTTGCTGGTACGATTTAGAATTGCAATCGTTCATTGAGCCCCAGTTGTTCGATAGAGAGTTATTTGAATCATAGTTGAATGATCCAGGATTATTTGAATAACTCTCCAATATTGGCGAGTTATTCAAACAATCCTGGATCGAATCTGCGCGATCTGATTGGATCGTGACGTCATTTTTGTTCTATGATTATTTAAAGCCAAATAACTCCTTATTGAACAACTGGGCCTAAATCTGGTCGTCAATAATTTATAGTAGGCCTATACGCGTAGCTGTTTGTGTTGTCAACGATGAGGATGTTTGAATACGATGAAAACTTATTTAACTGAATCGTTGAATTTGCATTTGTTGCAAAGTTTGTTTAATACAACGTGTGTTTAAATTTATTTTAAAAACTATTTTCGCATCTTTCAGTCTTCGATTTCGTCTGTGTAGCGTCGAAACAGACTTTGATTCTGTGCATGCACATACATGTAGGCATGGGAATACACAGAATCAGGTATGGCCTAAGAAAATTTAAACGAAAATCTCATCAAAAGAAAGTTAAACCCAAAATATTTGCGCCACGCTCATGCATGCAAAAAACTAGATTTAGGAGGCGTGCGGACGTCATATTTTGCTTTATAGACTCCACACATTGGTTGAAATACACATTTTAATAATCTCTGACCCCGTCCGATCCAGCTCCCATGCTTCTATTAAAACAACATGTTCCTTCTGTCAGAGAGCTAAGCTCCACCTGTTTGTGAAAGCTGAAACAGCAACTGTCAGAGCAGGTCGTCAGTTCGTCAATAATCGTTCAGACAATCGACTGCAGGCATTCTTTGTTCCCCCCTGCACCGGGGAACAAAGAATTGGCTTGCAGCCCAGAGCTCCCAGGGCGAGTCGTAAAAGGCGATTAAAGAAAAGGGGGAGCGATTCTGTGCCGGCTCTCTTGCACTGAACCGGTGTGTATGTGACCCTCGTGTGCTACACACAGGTCCCTAAACTACTAAAAACAAAAACAAACAAATCGACTGCAGGTTAACTTTGACTTTCACAACGCTTTCAACGCCTTGCGACGATACATCATGGGGAAGTGGAGAGCTATATTCCACAAGTTCTTTCCTACGCTATGCAAGGGCGGATCCAGCCCGTCATCCTGGGAGGGCGGGGCGATTTAGGCCTAAAAGTACAGAATTCTTTTGTCTCCCAAGCCTTGATTACTTTTACTATAAGCGGGGCGGCAATAGGGGGGGCGATTGACCCCTTCTTCTACCTCCAAACGGAGGCTTTGGGGGGGCGGTTATCCCCACCACCACCCAACTGAGTATAAATGACTATTTCTGGGCGGCAGCTCCCTTTTCCGCCCCCCCCCACAGAGCTCTGGAGGAGGGGGGCGATCGCCTCCATCGCCCCCCCGTGGATCCGCCCTTGACGCTATGTCCGCTTCCGAGAACGATTCTAGCTTTAGTTGGAAGAATTTCGCAGAGCTTCGGAGGAGGATGATGAGCAGGGAGACCCGCTTGATCTGATCTACTTGTGCTATACAGTCCATGAGAAAAAAAACATATTACTTGACGGGGTACCCGGCGATGCTCGGGCCAGAATGGGCTGTCAGGGGCAACGGGGAACCCAGAAGATCCCAGAAGAAGGGCCCCGGGGTGCCTAATTGGCCCGTTGAAACTCTCCTGACCCCTTCTCCGACATCGTGAAAGGCCCCCCTATGGGCCTCTTTGGGGTCCCACTATGCAGGGCGCCCCGAACCACTAGTGCCCCTTTGGAGCACTAGACCCCGTTGACGTCGACGGCCCCTTCTAGGCACCTTTGGCCCTCACCAGCAACGTGAAGAACATCTGAGTCTAATTGTGCCTATTTTATATGCGGTCGGGGGACCTTTGGCCTCCATAGGGGACCCTCGGGGGCTCCCAGAGAGAGCCCGGAGTCCATAAGGGGCCTCAGGGCCAACGCTGAACCTCCACAAGCATCGCGAAAAACTGGCGTGCAAACTCTTTGGGGAACCTTCGGGGCCACTGGTGCCCCTTCGGGGCACCGGGTCCCTTCGGGGCCCACGGCCTCTTCGGAACCCCTTCGGAGCCCCTAGGAAACCTCTTCTGAGTTATAACCAGCATAATGGAGAGCATCTGAGCGGAATTTTCAAAATTTTGTAGGTAGCCTCCCCCGGGGGCCCCGGGGGACCTCCAGAGGGGCCTTTGGCCCGCGTGGAGGGCCATCCGGGGCACCCGAGGGGTCTTTTATGGTCTCCACAACACATTATTTTACAGTCTACACATATTGTCATTTTGTGGTCTCCATATATTGTCATCTTATGGTCTCCATATAGTGTCATTTTATGGTCTCCATATACTTCTCCACAAGCGTTCGAAGTCGCGTGCGTTGCGAGCTACTTTGGTCTGTGCAGCTCGAACGTTGCACGCAATGTGCTCACTACTTTGGTCTAGGCAGCTTTTAAATCGCGCGCAACGTGGGCGCTACTTTGTTCTGTGCAGCTCGAAAGTCGCGCGCGACTTTTCTCTGGGCGGCTCGAAAGTCGCGCGCAATGTGCGCGGTACTTTGGTCTGCGCGGCTCCGAAGATGTGTTGATCAAAGTACAGCCACAAAAGTCTGGGCACCTCAAAATAACACACATGGGGGGGGGGGGGGGTTAAAAACAGAAAAAGGCATAAACAGGAGGAGGGACAAAAAGTGTCATACAAACTTTTGCCGTATGGTCTCCACATTTTTCTCTATGGTCTCCACATTTTGGTTGGACTATACCCCCTTATTTTATGCTCTGGATGGACCCCAGGGCGGCTGCATAAATTTAAATCTGGAAGCGCCACTGTTACTCCAAGGTTTTTTGCGGTTGCGGAGAGTCTACAGAATTCTCCTTGAAGAAACTCGTGAGCCGAGGGGGAAGGCTGGGGAGGTGTGGAATGAATTTCTAATACGGTGTTGGCAAGGCATTTGCCGTTGACTTCCTTCTCTGAAATTTATTTGATTTTCTTCGTTTTCAATTGTTACTGTGAACGCCCACATGAACGCAAACAGGAGCTCCATACGCGACGTCAAACCCTGTCAAATATTTACTTGAAAATATTTGCAATTGTTTTATTTTATGCACACAATTGTCTATATTGTGGCTTTGTCATCATCATTGAGCAGTGCATTTTTATCATGAATGCCAAATCTAGAAAATTGGGGACGCGAACTCAACGCCAAGTCTTTGACTGGAACGCTTGCTGTCATTTCTCATCCATGACGTCCAGCAGTAGGGCCTAACCTTGCAGCTTGAAACACGTTCACACATTCAGATGATATCCGGTACTGAGTGTTGACAGTGTTTTAACTGTGACCTGTCAACTCACAGCGGATGTGGATTTAACGTGCCTTGCGGTACCGACATCAAGGAGCAACGAACACATGTGTGGTATCATCTTTCAAAGAAGACTAGTTGCAGCTACAAAACTAATAGATCAGGCAGCATACACAACAGCGTCGGGATCGGTATCATAAGCCTCCTTTATAGCCAGGTAGTTCGCTTTTGCAGCGTTGCCTTTAATGAACGGGTAATATCAAATGCAACAAAATTTGGAGCTGTCAAAAGTACCGGGGCAAAGCATACTCTTGCTCCGGAACTGGCGCGTATCGGGGCACAAGCCCCGCTGCCTCTATGGAATTGGCGCCTATGAAGCTATTATATAGTCTGCTAGGCCTGAGCCTAAAGTGCGAAATGTTTGGTCATGTATATCTTGGCCACTCAAAATAATATGAGTATATCGGTTGAGTTTTTTCATCTCGCGGCGAACACTTGCGTGAAACGAATATTTGTAGACGCATCACTTCTTTCTCTGATACCCATTAATTTTGAGGCCTGAAGCCCTCACCGAGAAAGTGTATGATCTACAGACCATGTATGAGCGTCTGCAGCTGCCCCTGCTCACGATTCACTATACTTACTGCAGAATGTGGGCACAACTCCGCGATTGATGTAGGCCTACATAATCTATTGCGTATACGATTCTATGGGTCACAACGAACCGGTCGAATATTACGATCAGATTCGGTCTACTCTCTCTCACATCCTGAATATTGATTTGCCAGACAGCCGATGGCAGCAGGCCTCGTTACGTCTTTTACTGCTTTCCACTTGTCGCAGCTTTGATTGTAAATAGCTGACTAGAACTCGACAACTAGATGAGATTTGAAACACAAATATATAAAAGTGTTGACGGTAACTTCATAGCATCCTACACAGCCTAATCATTCGTTTCTGTGGCTAAACATGTAGTTCCTTATGTAAGAAATATCAACCCGGAAGAACAGAAGCTGTAATCTTGCTTACAAAGTTTTGAGCTCCAGTGTTCCTTGCATATTTGGTGTACACCGGCCTCCAAATCAAACTGCTGCGTATAGAGCCTCCACTGTTGAGTCTCCTATCTCTTAGACAGCAGCTAGATTACTTGAACTTTAATTCTAAGTTTCCATTTTTTCTATTTCGAGATTTTAATGATCAATGCACGTTATGGGAATCGGATCGTTCCGATAATGAACTTGGTCTGAGTTTGGTCAATGTTGTACATGAATATTACCTAAAGCAGGTTATCAATGAGCCTACGCGCGGTGCTAGTTTATTAGATTTGTTGATAACGAACAGAAGTGACTATGTTGTTAATTTTAGGATTCTATATTCTCTTGACAACTTGGACCATAAAATGATTGTAGGAGTATTGAAGCCAAACTATATAAAACAGCTAAGCTATATTAGAACCATCAGACGCTTTACAGGGTGGGTGGGGTTGAATTTTAAGGACGGTGTGGAAGTATCAAAGACTATTACCGTCCGGTTTTGTGTAGGAGGGCCGCCACAAAACCGTTCCTCCTTCTTTAGTCGCCTTTTACGACTCGCCCGGGGAGCACTGGGCTGCAAGCCAATTCTTGTTCCCGGGCCTGCACGGGGAAAACTTTACAGACAGCGACTTCAGACTTTAAACACTCGACTAGGCGACATTAAGCCTTGGCAGGCTATATTAAGTGACACTGACGAGTGCGTGCACTCATTTTATGCCACACTCACTGAGGAAATGGACGCAATTATGCCTCCAGTCATCATTACAATTAGGCCACGCGACAAGCCAGGCATGACCGACCATGTTCGAAGACTATTTAAATTGACTCATGCGCTACATCGACTCGCTAAAAATAGCAAATTAGAATCCGATATTGATTTACACAGTAAAGCTTGAAGTGCAGCCAAAAAAGCTTAGTTTAAATCCCAGTTTGAATATCAACAAAAGATATAAGCCAAATCGACTGGTCCCGGCGGAAAACTAAAAGCTCTTTGAAAGATTTTAAAACAGAATTTGGAAACGGAGTCAACCAAACTACACCGACACTTATTGATGGGCACGTCACGTGCACCAACGACGTTTCAAAAGCCGAGCTTTTAAACGCATACTTTTTTGAGCAGTCTACCCTTGACCTAGCTAACGAACCAAATCTACCACCGCTTGTTGACTTAAAAACCTAGACTTGCTTGGACGATATTAGCCTATTGTAGACCCATACACAGTATTTTCAATTCTAAACTCGTTAGACGCTTCCAAGGCCACAGTGCCCGACGGAATTGAAAATATGTTATTTTTAAAATGCGCATCCGCTTTGTACATACCAATAACATTCATTACACCACTGTCATTAAACACTGGCGCTTTTTCTGAAATTATGAAAACGGCGAGCGTCGTGCCTTTATTTTTAAAAGGCGAAAAGAACTGCAAATCCAATTCTAGACCAATTTCATTACTCTCCAACGTTTCGAAGGTTATTTAGTTAAAATTAGGTTTAAAGTTAATATTAATAATTATATTACATCATCATTATTCATCATTTACGTTTTACGTCTACTATTCCGTGTCAACACAGGTTGGACGTTTCCCACGATGAGACTCCCCCACAACTCTCGATTCTTTGCCATATCTCTATTCATGCCTTCTCCTTCAGATCGCTCTCTACCGCCTCCTTCCATGTTTTCTTCCCCTTCCCTACAGCTACAGAAAGGCTGAGGTTTAAAGCGGCTGAATGTTCTTGCTGGCTTGCCTGCAATGATGGCTATTGTGATCAGTTACCAAGATAATGATTAAAAAGATTCTGGAAGTCAGCCTCTTTGTGGTGGTCACAAAATCGTAGCCATTGAATATTGGAGCTTAGTGCATCTAGCCTACAATTAAGAACCCTAAACGCGGACCAAGCAAAACTCATTTAAGGATTCTATGTCATGTGTGGATTTTATGCTCACTGTAGTAATCTTGGACCTGCAAAATTTAAAACAATTTGATTAAGCTTACTTATCCAATTACCACCGTATTTTGATTGTATTGAGCACTAAATTGTAGGTTTTAGGCATGAACGATATTACTCAACTTGTGCGGTACTTGCACTAAGCCCTTTAATTTTGTGTTAAGAGATTTTTTTCTCAAAAATTGCAAATCCTAGAGATGTCTGGTGGTTCAAACACTGGGCCTGAAAGTGGCTCCGTTTTGTGTTCAATGTGTTCATGTTTGTGTGAAGTTATAGTCGCATTAATTGTAGTCATCTATTCAGTTGCAATCAAATATTTTATGTCCGTTGCGGCACTTATAGTTTGATCGAAGAACTAGAAAGTTGAAGAATTATGAATTCAAGATGACGAGAGTGCTGTTCAAGATTTGTTGCAGAAAGGGTGAGGAGGTTGCTGAAAAGTCGCATTATAGTATCTGAGCTACTATTGTGCCCGCGCCATGGTTGGGTACGGAACGGGCTTAAGATTAAATCTGACTGTTTTCTTGTTTTAATTGTCTAATCATGATTTCAGGTTAAATGCATATTCTTGATTAAGCTTAAGTGAGCGTTTGGCATTTAGAAACGAGTTTTTGTTAGTTTTGTTAGCGTGCTGTTAGTTTGGCTGATTTTGTTATCGATTTATTTTGCTATTGTTGGTGTATCACAGTGGTACAGAGTCCTGTCTTTTTCCTGTGGCTGATAAAGAAAAGCAGAATTTCTCATGTTTAAAGCTTTACATTATTTTGGTATGTGGCTATTCTATTTGACTGCTTTGTCGTATTTGATTCTTTCTGTTAATAATAATAATTATATCCTTTGGAAAATTCATTTTTGTGGCCTGAGAGAAGTAAATATTAGCTGAAGTAAGATATCTGAAAGACATAATTTCCTGCATGCTGATGATACTCTTTTTTGTAACAGATCATCACCGTAAGCTACGGCTAACAAGCCGTAGCCTACGGTGATGTTGTTTTGTTTGATGATGCCGCTAGAAATGCTGTGAGGTTATGCTGTTTTCAAATTTATCGCAATTTTATGAATTATTTGTTTCTATCAGAAAGTAAAAGGGATGAAGTTTTCTGGACAGTTTATGTGTAGCATCAACCAAAGCAAAAATCTGGTAGTAAAAATGAAAAAATAACTCTTTGTTATTATACAAATGTAAACTAATGCATTTATCTATTGTCATACTGCATTGTTTAAATTGTATATCTGCATGCTGTTAATACTCTAATTGCAGTTGATTTTGTACCTGTACGCTAATTTAATACGCATCTTATTTAAAGTTTGTCTATAAATATTTTATGGCTAGTTCACATGGCAATGCTGAATGTTATTCATACTTTGAATATTAGATAATAACAATTAAATGATGTAATTCTTATCGACAGTAGCCAGTGTGTTATTATATAGATCAACCAGTTTGTGAAATTTTTTAGTGGTTTAAGGAGTGTGCTTATTATTTGCTGTGGTTTTAGTATTTCAGTATTTAACGTTTCGCTTGAAGAATTTATAGTCGATTTGTTGTCATAGACAGACTTTGCTTATAAATCGAATGATGTATTTTACTTAAATTGTTGTTTTGATTGACAAAGATCTTTGCGTGAGGTTTGCAAATTTACTAGAAGACTGCTATGCTCTCTGAAGTTCTGAGGAATGACATTCTGTTAATGTTATTATGTCATGTCATGACTCTTGAGTGCGTTGCTTCTTTTTATATGTCAGCATTGGCGGTTCTACAGCAGAAGGGGTGTGTGGGGGCTTATTCCCCCATGCAGTTTTGATTTCAGGCCCCTTCCAGTTCTCTCACTCTTGAGTGCTCTGCCAAATGGAAGATCTTTGGTATCCAAACCTTCTACCTTGTTCGATCTTCGGCCCTTCTCTTCATATCCACATACGACTGCTTCTCAAGCAGATCGTCTATCATTTCTATACGTGGCCTTCCCGGTCCTCCCTTGCCCTCCATTCTTTCCTCCATCACGACTCTCAACAAACCCTCTCCTCTCATTCCATGTCCAATCCAGTTTTTCTTCTGACTATCATTTCGATCAGTCCTTGTTTCCCTCACTCTCCTCAATACCTCCTCATTTGTTACCTTCTCTGTCAAACTAATCTTCTCCATTCTTCTCCATCCCCACATTCAAATGCTTTTATTCTTATCTTCTATTCTTCTGATGTCCTCCTTCTTGTGTGTCCAAGTTTCAGCGCAGTATAATGCCACAGACCAAACCACCGCC
>JAQIWG010008731.1:0-11188 GCA_034695025.1 Chamaedrilus cognettii | reverse complement strand
GCAATGCCTATATAAGGGAAACTTTATATAGAATTTAGATAATATAGAACAGGAACTTTAAGTCAGGGGGCCACAAAATCACGTTTAAAGCATTGGCCCCTCCTGCTATTTCTTGGGCCCCCCCCACAAAAAACTCACGCTACGGGGCTGTATAGAATGAATCTTTGGTATCCCTGTTGTTGAAGAATCTGTACTTGTCTAGAAAGTAACTATCTAGACTAGCTATCTAATGTAGTTCACAAATCAGAACAGTGCGGTGGTTAGCTTATAGCCCCCTGACGATATTATCTAATAATGGTAATATCTATATAGCAACCTTTAGTATTTCTTCACGATCCTCATTCAAATTTGTTAGCATTTCGCTTTTCAACGTATGGAATATGAAGTCAAATAGTAAAATGAAGCAATTTGTTATCAAATCGCTTCATAAAATTATATTTTTGGGGGGATCAAAGGGGGGCTGTATTTCGAAAGTTTACCCGATGTGACACGATTCTACTGATAAACATCTATCAATATTTGGCTTATATATGGGGGGGGGCCTAGTTGGGCCTGGTGCAATTATTGCTGTTGAGCGTATACGTATTATATACTCTGTATATACTTTCTAGGTTCAGAATCTAGCTGTGTAATTGTTATTTAAATATTAATTGTTGTAAATCTCGGCTCTATAACAGTATGACATTGTAGTGCCTATAATTGGCTGATGTGCCAAAAGGTGACTGTAGGCCATAAGTTATGATGCATGGAAGAGTACAGGTCTGAATGTACAGCAATGCTGAACAAGTCTTGTATAGAACATTGTCCACGGTCCACTGAGTGGTCGTGACTGAATGGAGACTTCATTTTTGATACCGGTGACGGCATGTGGAGTTGTGGACTGTGGGTTGTATGTAGTTTCTATGTGTGCTGTCCTATCTTGTGTTACACAAGATAGGATGGCAGGGCCGTGCAATCAGGCCATAGGCTCTATGTGCCTATTTTTATCATTGGTGCGCGCTAAATCAATTCAATTAAAGACAGGGGTTGTTGAAAACTAATTCGTAAAAGCATTCGAGACAAAGTAGTCATGCAACACACGTGTCTTGTCTTATAATTAAAGCATGTTATCATAAGCAGGCAGGCTGTAGCGCATGTTGTTAAAGAATCAGTGATATGCGCGCAAGAAATCAAATTTCAATGATTAATAACTAGCAACAATAACCCGTTTGAAAGAACGCATGTTCCATACATCAGTAGGCTATAAGTTGCCTAGGCTGTAACAGAATAGTAGGCCATTAGTTAGCGGAACGGTATGCGGACATAAATAATGAATTCAGGTATTAGGCCTATGAAAGACCGCTTTTGGCTTTGTCATTTGCAGGCCTATGAGAAATTAATTAATAGCTAGTCTCTAATTCCGCGAGTAGAATAATGCCAAAATAGGCGTCGATCCAGGGTGGAGAATCTGGGGAGCTCGGACCTTCAGACATTAAAAAAAGGGCGTAGACCTCGATATTTGAGTTGATTTTTTAATTTGAGTGATATTTGCAATAAACGTCCTCCTATAATAAAAGATCAAGTCCTTCTTCGTTGCTGACACTTTCAATGCTAAGATCAAATCTTGCTTCGTTGCTCCTACTTTCCAATATTAAGAACCAATCTAAGACGTGCCTATACGTATGCTATAACAGCTTTAGTTCCTTCAGCACAGTCCCCACCCTCCCCTCCAGCCTCGCCCTGTACCGCGACACTATCTCATCCGTCTGTCCCATGGTCATCAACAGGTCGCACTGTACGGGCAGATGCTTGCAGTCCGCCCTGTAGTGGTGCACGAAGCCATACTGCTGCCAGGGGATGCGCTGGTTACCGCGAGAGGGTGCCCCCGGCTGGACGGTGGGAACCCTCGTGACGCTGTGCCAGTTGACCGCTAGGGCGTGGGCAGGCAGGACAAGGGGCTTGGGCTGGGAGGCCTTCATGACGGGGGTACGGATGAGGTGGCGTTGCATGTGGAGGAATGGTGGGGCGCTGGAAGTATTGCCTGAGAAACAAGAGAAATGTGATAGTTAAAAGTAGTGGATATAATGATCGATAAATCAATCATTTTTATTACAGTTATCCAACAAATAGAATTAAGATGACTTCGATTGATCTCCAAAGTTCGCATCATTACACAAATTGAAACAATGAATTTAAATTATAAAAATCTGGGCGTTGGATGTATTGCCTGAGAAACGAGAGAAATGTGATAGTCAAAATTTGAGGGTATAATGATTGATAAAACATGCATTTTTATTCCATTCAATTCAAAATATACTAGCGATTGGAACTACTCTTTTTTTAATTGAGAACAAAAATTTGTAATTTGACGCCAGCGGCCTACGATAAAATAGTGATTATAAAATAAATTGCAATCTTCATTGGGCCTTACTCGAGAACATGACTGAACTGCTGATAGTATTGTCAACAGATTATTTGTGATGTAGTCAAAGTTAATAGTGTACTTGTGCACTCGTTAGAACTGTCTATGTCAGTTCAATGTTAGCAATGTCTTGTCAAAAATGACATCTACATGCTTGTCATGTTACGAATAAACGAATATAATTTTCTCATAATAATATATCTCATTGATTTTGATGCATCATGGTGATGAAAAATGATGAAAAAGGCTTCAAAATAGCGCCATCTTGCTAGTGCATTTTAACTAAAATATCCAACTAGGGGTTAAAGGCAACTTGGTATCAACTAGTATACTTGCCCGCTATGCCCGCTATGCCCGCGTCCGTCTCGGCAAACTGGTGAAAGTGCCAGGCCGTGGGAAGCATGAGGGCCACTGCGAGAGGGAACTCCTTGGCCGCTCGGTCCGCCATGTCGGCGAGGCTTTCCCTGGCACGGATCGGGATGATGATCTCGTCCCAGTCTATGATCATCACGTAACGGTAACGCGTGCGCAGTCTGCACGCAAGCAGTCGCCACAAATAAAGATATCGGACAGCTGTTTCTTTAGCGTTGGTGTTGTTTTTCATAAAATTTCAATGAATACTATAAATGCACAAATGAAAAGATACAACAAAAACGAAGAAGCGCGGTGTTGTCTAATGTAAAACGCTGAAGCAGAGTAAAACTCTGCAGCGAGCCAATAACTAACCATCTGACAAATCTATGGTCAATATGGAAACAAGCATTTTCGCAGATTTTAAATGAATATCAGCTATGTAATGCTATGTATATGTGTGCCCATTAAAAATGAAATAAAATATGCAACCGTCGATTCGTAGCTGTATTATGCATCAGTTAGTAAAATAAAGTCTAGATGTTGATGCGAACCAGCACAGTCAATGCTATCAAAATAGTCCCACTTTTTCCACCTCAATGATTTTTACAATGACTTGGTTGACTTCAAGTTACTATGTCGACAGGGTTACGACCAACGGTTTTGCGATCGTACAATAGCGAGAGGGTTTACTCAATGACCTATGTACAATCTCATGCATGCTATGATAGGGCCGTTCATTGAATGCCACTCGGCAATATTGCTCGCCTCATAGCTGCAAACATTTTGATAACTGCTAAATGGCGAATAGTAATAAAAAAGAGAGAAAATACGATTGACGGCTAGCTACCCAGATTCATAGTAACTGCAGCACGAAGAAGATTTAATGTCACTATCATAGTCACATTTGGTATAGATCATTTACATGCGTGCGAGCTGTGGGAGTAAATTGCTGCACCATGGCTACAAAATATTATTGGAGCCTGTCGAGACAGAGATACAATGTCATGTAGAACGAAGCTTGGAATTTAAAGGCCCTAGATCTGCATAAACCTCATAACTGTCATGTAATTGACATCGCTGATACAGAGCCTTCAAATTCCAGACTTCATTCCTGTATGATAACCCCCGCTGGGTTGCTACACTAACCATTTTGAGATTTTCATAGCCTGGTGCTGTGTTAGTCCTATATAGCTTAATAATGGGTTACTAATAATAATGGCTTTATAGTCGGTTTCATAGATTGAGCAGTTACACTACGCCTGTTTTAGACGCTGCAGGCGCATAACACTGGTGGTAGTGGGGTTGTATTTTAAGGACCTTATGACATTGTAGCAAAGAAGACTATTGCAGTTCAGTTCTGCGCAGAGTCGCGCGCAGAACCGCTCCCTTTCTTTACTCGCCTTTTACGACTCGCCCGGGGAGCTCTGGGCTGCACGCCAATTCTTTGATCCCTGGCTTGCAGGGATATTTCGCGTGTAATAGCGACAGCGCTGCCATGCTTAGAAGGGTTGAATGCAACAGGGCATCAGAGCATCTTAATATTCCTCAGTTTTCAAACGGCCCAACCTGTAGAAGCAATCGTTGAGTGCCACGAGATAGGCTTGTTCGTCCACCATGGTCTGACCTCCCACAAGCCGGGCGAGCAAGGGGTCGTCCTTAGTGATCGATCTCATCTCCAGAGCGTAGTGGAAGTTAACCACATCGACAAGATTGCCTCTCGCGGCATAACGCTCCAGAGCCCTGAACCAGGCAGTAACAAATTTGAGTTTAAACTTTGTCTTGGCTTTTTAGCCAACACGATAATGGCGTGTTGAAAAAAACTACACGCGTTTCGCCTCAAATTTGGTCGCCTGGAAAGAATTCTTTAAAGCTCTAGCGTTTGACAAAGTATGCCTTGCTTTTACAAATGAGGCCTACAGACGAACTATAGTGCTTGGGATATGGGTTTGCTACAGGTATTTGACACCGGTTTCATGAATTAAAATAAATTTGTAAACAGACTATTAAATATGGCAAAGACAAGAATCCTGTGTCTCACCGGTCACGCAACATATAAATTATCCAGGAGAAAAATACGAAGCTAACAATATAAAACTTTTCTTGTAGGAAAAATCATAACTATAAAATGCTATTGCAAAAGGGGATCCTTCTTCCTGTGCTACAAGATGGCATTGTCGAAAAATACACAATGTATTTTTTTTTGCTTAATGCAAAAAAATCACCCAATAAGGTGGAGTGCAGTAGTGAAGTTCAACAGTACTTTAAGTTCAAGCAAATATGTCGTTGCGCTATGTACCCACTTACCTGTGTCCGTGGCCGATGGACGCCACGTCGTAGAACACAATCTTATCGACGCCCAACTCTCTATTAAATTCGATCCACTCCACCAAACGGGCGGCGTCTGGCTTTCCAAACACCGCCTTGACGCACACCGCTATGCCGCCTTTAGCCGGCGCGGCCTCCCTTCGAATCCTGGACTTCCTTGACGGAGACCTAGACGCTTGAACTTCGGCAGCAGCATCATCGTTATATTTTGATCCCTGGTTGGTAGCGATTACTTCTGATTTGCTAGCACGAGTGAAATTTTGCCCATTCCTAGCAGATCGTAGTCGAATTGGGACCTTTGTCTCCGATTCACTGTCGCTTATTTTGTTGTCAGTTTGATTCTTAGCCGAGACGATTCTTGTCTCGTTTGAACTGTCCTTTGTTTGAGCGCGTGTTCGCATTGTTTCAGCAGCGCTAGCGTTGTATTGCGCAACACCATTACCGCGGTTGGCAGTTGAATTTGGATGTAGATTCGCGACGTTTTTATCTTCTTCGTCAGATTTCACTGAAACAACGTCATCTTCGTCGTACGCGTCGAACAGCGGAATGACCGTTTCGTATTTTCCATCGAACGACACGACGGAGAAAGTGACGTCACGTTGCCACGGTTGCCTGACGTCACGCGGGGAGGGAGGAAAACGTTTGGGCGGCGCGTCGCAGAGATATTGGAAGGCGTGGTGACGCAGTTTTAACGACGGCCAGTCGGGATAGATGGCGAACCCGGAGATTGACGTCGTGATGGGAACCGAATTGCTTTTCCTATTTCCTCCGGTGACGATTCCGTCAGAACTGGAGGGAAATCGAAAGCGGCAGGAAAAACCACCGTGCGCGTCTTGGTCCTGTAAAAAAGTGAGTAAATGATCAATAATTACAATTATTATGAAAGATAACATTAATTGTGAGTTGTGTAGTTAAAACTAAAGAATTAAATGCAGGCCTACAGTATAATTTCAACAGCTAATGAGCGAAGTCTATTCCAATTGTCTCCACAGATCGGCGTTTTGTCAATCCTAATACTCGGTATATCTCAGATTTCATAAAAATAATACAATTTTTGTGAATTTGATTGTTACACTGAAATAAAGCATCCTCCAAAACATCTCATTACGGTTTTGTATGGAAGGTAAATCTACACTCATTATCTCTTGAGTTCTGAACGCTTTTGGAAGAAATTTCCCGTTCAAAATCTTGTAGCGCTATCTGCGCATTGCCGAAATACATGTAATTACTATGAACGCAATAATTACACATATTAAACTTGCAATAAACCGACACATGCACCACCAGCAAACATCCGCGCCATCAAACCTGCAAAAAAAATTCAAAGTGTGATCATGGAAGCCAGGCAATACTAAGTTCTTTACCTGCATCCCTAGCAGTCGCACGAAAGTCCGAGAAAAACGTCGATCCACGAACGCCGAGTAGATGTAGACATCATCGCTGACCCTGTAGAACGACCCCCCCATTCCATCACCGCCCCCTCCCGCACCCACCAATCCCCCTGACTTCAAACCAGGCACGCAGTCGAGGCTATCCGACCCTTCTGGAAGGTTCGCCCTGTCCAGTTCTGTTGCATTTCTACGCCTGTACGCTGAAGGCTGGATGGGGGCGCTAGTGAAGCGAGCGTACAGCAGCACACCGATGACGATGAAAGTCGCGACAAGCAAAAGCGTCGCGAACTTTCGATCGCGTATGCGATGACACATCGTCAATGACGTCAGTGTGACGTCACTTCTTAGCGTCGGATACGGTCACTCAAGATCACTCGAGACAAAATGGATCATATCCACCGGTACTGCGCAGCGAGTAGAATATTCTAACGTCGCATGATGATGATTGCAGGCGATACAAAATCAACGCTCCTGCCGTTATTTGGCGGCATGAGTCGAATGCCTGGTCTAAGAATAGCCTACGCTACAGAACTTGCAAATTTGATTGAAAACTCGATAAAATTCATAGCCAATTCAATTATGCATGCAGCCTACTGAATAACATCTGATGGGGTTAGTTCATCCGCATAATTATAATCGTTGTAGTCCAAGCCTACTATGTTAACTATAGCTCTAAATGCATTCATTGGCATACGCTAAACTGCCGTTCTCTTGACAATTGTGGTTTTAACCAAATAGTGTGCGGCACTTCGCTTTCAAGCATGAAACTCAAGAACGTGTCAAGCGTCTAGCTTTTCGCGTGGGCCTACGCTATTGGGATAAAAGAAATGTTCGTACTATTACCAGGCCTACAGGCGCCAACAGGCGCCAACAGGCTGAGGCTACAGCCACGCATCGTGTCGTACATGTCTCATTCTGTCTGTGCCGAGCGCAGTTTCGACACCAAAAGACATTGGCTACGCTACACAATAGGCTACACGGGCCCGTAGCGTGAGGAGTAAAAGCGAGGCGCAGTGACCCCCCTGCTGTAAGCAGGGGGTCACTCCTCTGTAAGCCTGCGAACTTCCCTACTTAATTTCTCCAAAATTATACAGCAATTATAGGCGTATGCAAAAAAATAGGCCTATTATTTGTTCCCCTCCAACTTGCAAATAAATAAATAAATAAATTTTCGCCCCCTGCTCAAATCTGACCAATTAGAAGGCGGCCTACACATTCCCCCTCCCACCCCTACCCTGAGCAAGTTTAGCTGTCTTAGTCAAGTTAATGTAGTTTTCAATGAGAAGGTTACCCCCCTCTCCCTGCGGTAGTGAATTTTGCACGTAAGAGAAAATTCCATAATTATGAGCTGTTACAATAGCCTACAATAAAAGGTTTAAAATGTCGTGCGGAACCACTGCGCCTACAAAATATTCTTTCCCCCGTTGAAAACTGCCACGCTACGGGGCTGAAAACGGACCTGCTTCAAACATTAATGCGCAATGCCTTGTCAGTTCCATCAAACATTCAATATTGTACAATGAAGGATCTAACAAATAGGCCTACAGAGGAAGAAAAAAAGAAGAAGCAGCGTGAAGGGCGTGCATGACAAACCGATCAGCTGTTGTGAGAAATCAAAACAATCAGCCATTAGGATCTTTCAACTAAATTATTCGGCTTGGGGGTCGAGTAGAAGATTTAGCGCTGCAAACAGAAGGGTTAGTTACAGCGGACCTGCTACCAGTTAATGGTCAAATTTATGAACTTTTGCTGTAATAAATTAATAACTAGATACATAAATCGAGCGACCTTCATATGGCATGAGATATGATCCTCTATTATCGCTCAGTGTCGCTAGGCTATAAATGGATTACGAAGCTGTTAGGAATTAGGAAATGTACAATGCAGATTGTAGATTCGGAATCCGCGTAACAGATTTTAAATAGGACTGTTTTTGCTGTGGAAGATTTCACTTGACATTCCTCAACTGAACGCAATCACATGCTGTCTGTGTTATAGGAATATGGAACAGATTGATGGCCTATCACAATTTAGCTCATAATTTTGAAAAATACCGTGACCCTAGTTATGCAATAATGGTCAGATCCCTTACGTAGTGCCTCAATCTGTGTAAGCTAATGCTTTGTGCCTATTGCCATAGATGCTGAGTCGGGTGGTGGGTGTAGCAGTGGGCGGTGGTCTCCTCGCCAGCTCGTCCCCTCTCTGCCCTGTGCACGCTGCAGCAGACCACGCCTCCAGCTCTCCAGCCACACCCACTCCGGCCGCGGCCCCGACCCTTGATGGAAAAAAGACTGTTAGAGCTGCTGAGGTACTAGTTTATTGAATCTATGCAAAATGTGATTTAGTGATGTCATGGTATTAACAGTTTTCTAAAAGTACAGGCTTTAATTGAAACAAAATGTAAATGATCGTCTATTCCGCGCGAATACTAAAATTTATATCTTTCTATGTGCATGATTTTAAATTTGTAATTTGAGTGGACCACTCGTTGAACGCTGTGTTGTGATCAGATCACTGAGCAATTTGTGAAGTGATATAATTTTTTTAGACTCGGGTTCAGTGTTCCCTTGTTCAAGTATATTGTAAAAATTTTCTTAAAAATGAAAGTTGTCTAATTTTATATGTTGTGTGTGCATGTAGTGTGATTTAGTTATATCATATGTGGCATCTTTTGTTGTAATAGTAGAATATATAGTGTAAGGGATGATAGGTTGTCGTGTTTCGTCTGTCGTAGCTGCCGATCTACGGGGACCCCGAACCGGTTGAGTTTGAGCTTGTAGCTGAGGAGCCATCTATGTACCATACCGCCATCTCAGATGCGCGCAAGTGGGTCTGGATGTACAAGAGCTCCGTAGAGGTTGATCGATTCCTCAAGCTTCTTTACCCTAGATATTAAATTAGATAAGGTATTAATATGTATTTTTGTTCCATTGCTAGATACTAAGTTAGTCATTGTTGAACGTAAAACGTTCTGGCAGCATAAAGATTAGTCTTGTTTTTCTGTTGCCCATAATTGAAGGGCGCAGAACCACGTAAGTGGAGAAATATGATTTTTGCTTGCGATCATCTTAGACTGCTTGCAATTTGGTGACTCGTAGCAAATGAAATATTGATGGAATTGGTATAAATAGCAATATTATTTAGCATTGCATGTCCCAGATGACTACAATAAAGTTTAAAATACCTTCAATGTCTTTAAATTATTGTACTCGGTTTGTCTCTTTGCGACTTATGTAGTATATTATGCACTAAGCCCTCAATTGTTTTTTGTTGACCCTTTGTTGATTTTTGATTAAAAATTCTTGTTCAGATCTTCAGAAAATCGAGCTCTTTGCAAAACATGTTGCTTACTTGCAATGGATGTGATGCACGCGAGTGTAGGAGCGTGAGAGATGTGCTGGTTGATTTCAGAGCGGCACGAAGCAGGTCGTAGACGCGTATCATGTTGCAAAGAAAGCAGGCTCTGGTGAGTCACTTGTGGGGTTAGGGTAAAGTATGCCAGAGATTATTCACTTACCGACACCTAGGTCTATCACTATTTAGACTATAAATGCAGGGATCACATTTATTTGAAATTGTAGAATTGAATAGATTGTAGAATTGTTGTAGTTATGTTTGGATTACAATTCAGTTCAGAACAGAACAGTTCAGAACAGGACAGTTCAGAACAGAAAAGTTCAGAACAGAACGGAACAGTTCAGTTTTGCCAGAGCTATTTTTAAAAGGATTGCTTTTCTTTGTATGAGACTACATTAAAAGTATAAGGTTCTGATTATATTCACAATTTGCAGTATATTTTGTAGAAGTTTAACATTATGCTTTAGATAGATTTGGATGAAGCAGACAGGCACTGAATTCAGAAGTGTTGAGGTTGTGCTACGGTTTGTTACAGATGGACTGGAGTACATTCAAAAGGACTCCGCTGTCGTGCCGCGCGCCGCAGTCATCACCGTCGCTGGCCTCGGCGGCATCGTCGCCGGATATCGAGGTAAGTGGCGGGGCTTATGTTTTAAGGGAGGGGCTAGGTGTTAGTTAGATCTTTGGCTTGGAATAGGATCAAGAATGGCTAACTGTGTAGCGCTGTATATAAATGTGTATAAATAGTTTCTCGCATGTATAGTTAAAAAACAATGATACAAAAATGCTTCAAAGAGCAGTCCTGGTCTAATAAACCCTCTATTTGGTTTGGATTCTGTTTTCATATAAAGACGCTTGTAATAGTAGCCTTTAACAAGTAGACTGATGACATTGTGCAGTAGGGTGCAGTGATTGTAATAGAAAAAAAAAAAAAAATTCCAGTCAAAGATGTAGTAACGAGGGAAAGTTGTCTATATATATTAGGAGTGGTGTGTAAAAATTTCAGTGATATTGGAATAGGTCTTGAGGTTCCTCAATGAGGATAAAGGAATGGGGGGTTCGAACAGTGAATACGCGTTATTACAAATTTTACCATTTTCGGAGTAAATTAATAATAGGAATACTTATTCTAGCGAAATTGATCATAGTCATTTTTAAATATATGGTACTTGAAGATTTCAAAAAGTGTAGAACCAAAGCTCTGGAGTAAAAACTGGCTGAGCTACAGCTAATCAAAATTGTAAAAAATGACCGATAGCTGAAATGATCACTATTTTGTCTACAATTGCAATTACATTTCAATAGCAAGTCTGTTAATTTCCAAAATTATTATCATAAAGTTCCAGATTAAGAAATTTCT
>JAQIWG010008730.1:0-11188 GCA_034695025.1 Chamaedrilus cognettii | reverse complement strand
GAACTCCGCAATTCGGGCTAAAACCCCCCAGTGATTACCGGTGCGCGACCCCTGGGGGAGTTGCGAAAACCCTCCCCGTTCCACTATTCTATTGCTCCAAGCCCACAAACGGAAAATTATGACTGATGGGTATTTACCCACGAACTGTACTCAACTATTTACGCAATAAATGAAAAATTGTGATTTATCATTTATGACGCATCTCTGGAGTGATAGAAATCACATTTAAATCATTTAATCGTGCTAAACGGTACTGGATAATGAACAAATCTCACGGCCGGGGAGGGGGCTGGTGCTGACGACAAACAATTCGAAGCCATTCTTATCAGTTGTTGTCCATTTTTCTTTCCCCTAATCAATCTTTCTCTATAAAAAAAACACTGACGTCAGCAATTAGAAGTGGGGACACCAACTATCAAACTGGGATCGCCAAAATCACAATGTGCTACTGATTTTAAACACTGAATACCGTCGCTTATCTAAGCCACTTCGACCCCGTGTAGGCCTTACGCAGCTTTTTGGATATTACGATTCAACTTGACCGAACTGCTAGTGTTATAAAACCAGAGGCGAGAAGTGCGCTGTGAGTGAATCAGAGGCCATTAACGTCTGCGAACGAGCGTCGAAATAATAAACAGCTTTTCGTAACCGAACTCTTTGCGCCCACCATCTCAAGGTCACATCCGCATTTCTCAATAAGCTAATCTGGTTTCGAGATTTGACAAAAATGACCACTTGACCTTAGTCGCAAAATACTCGTCGTCCTGAGCGACGTGCAGGCTGTGTATAATGTATAATGTATAATGTATAATGTATAATGTATAATGTATAATGTATAATGTATAATGTATAATGTATAAAGTATAATGTATAATATATAATATATAATGTATAATGTATAATATTTTGTATAATATAATGTAGCATATATTTCGAAAACTAAAATGACATGCCCTAGGCCTATAGGCAATGTTCCCTCTGACTTTTAGAGTCTGTGTGCGGAGAAGAAAGTCGCCTGAGCACTTTTTTAAAGTCATGTAATTCCTGTGCGGCTTATCTGAACAATTAACATACCTTCAGCGCGTATGAACTCACGAGCGGAGGAGGGGGAGCGGGTGCAGATACGGATCTTTCAAATCATTCTTAACAGTCATTGTCATGCTCACTAAATCTTCATGAAACACCGCTGCTAGCAACAGCGGTTACCTTTCTGGTACCAACCGATCGATGCGCTCTATTGCACAAACAACCTTGAGGATTTTTATTTTAGCAGCGCCAAGATTTCTCTGCGCGGGGTTCCATTTCTTGTGCGTGGAATCTCCCGAAAGCTGTGCGCGGCCGCGCAGCCGCGCAACCGCGCAGCCGCGCAACCGCGCAGCCGCGCAACCGCGCAGCCGCGCAAACGCGCAGCCGCGCAGCCGCGCAGCCGCGCAGCCGCGCAGCCGCGCAACCGCGCAACCGCGCGTTTGCGCGGAATTTCCCGGCCTTTTTTGTCGGGTTTTCTTCATTTGTCGGTTTTTTGCCGCTTATTTTTCACCTACTTCTTAGCTCTATCTCCTCGAAAGCCGTAAAAGATAGAAAATTCTATAAATAAATTTGGGTTAATATGCTGAAAGACAGAGGAATAGGCAAAAATAATTATGACAGACCCTAAGGGAGAGTTACAAAAAATGACGAAATGGTCTTCTTTTAGCGAGACTTAGCACATTTCGCAGCGACGCGGTCTTAATATCAGTGAATATTTAACTGAATAATTATCTTATATCCAAATTTCTTTATTAAGTCCAATTTTAAAAGAAATGCACATCAAGTATAGCCCTTTCAAAGACGCTTCCAACGGTGTAGGCCTATAGTGCTGGTGGGTTATAAGCACAGTAGTTAAGGGAATTTTGAAATTTGAGGGCGATAGTCGGTTGCTTATAAATTAGATAAGCTACTGTGGGCCTAGGCCTACCTGTGCATGCAGCGCATTTATGTAAAGAAGACTATGAGCAGCTATAGGCCTACCGGTTGTGAAGGCCTTATATATATAATGTAGGCAGCGCAGCTAGGTCTATAGTGTAGGCCTCGGTTGAAGCTCAGCCTGTTTATAATGTAGGCCTAGCATAAGCGTGCATGACAAATAATATCTGATTGCCATCTGATAGTATCTGAGAGTGAAGTGATTTTCTTCATTGCATCAGCTGGGTAAAGTTTAGCAGACGTCGACGTCGTACAGTTCAAAAACGATAGTTAGATGCGAATTTGTACTCCTTTAACTTGAACAGGGTAGCGAACTAAGCGAATAAACAATTTGCGCCGCGCCACCGAGCTTCATACAAAACTACGCC
Organism: Chamaedrilus cognettii; assembly: GCA_034695025.1. Classification (NCBI taxonomy): domain Eukaryota; kingdom Metazoa; phylum Annelida; class Clitellata; order Enchytraeida; family Enchytraeidae; genus Chamaedrilus; species Chamaedrilus cognettii. Next base: position 8,858 of record JAQIWG010008730.1, on the reverse strand, counting down.
CACCTCACGACTCGATCGCATGCAAACCGCTGGGAATTAGTTTAGGGTTAGCTTAGGTTAAGGTTAAGCTAAGGTTAGGTTAGAGTTAGGTTAGGATTGGCTAAGTTTAGAACATCTTAGTTCTTACTTGTTGGTTGACCTTTCGATTGACGGATGAATGAAATTATAGACTATACCTGCTTTGTAGCTCGGTTGCCCAGATTGTTTACAGCGCGGTATTCGCAAACGGGCAAGCGTAGCCTAGGCCTACCTATATTGCAGCATTACGCGTGAAAATCTACTATAGTGGCATACACAAAAACAAACACGTACAATGTAGGCCCAGGTTATCGGTGAATTGATTTTCGTCGTAGGTGAAAAGTAAGCGGCAAAAAAACGACAAATGAAGAAAACCCGACAAAAAAGGCCGGGAAATTAGTTGAAACGCGTCCAACTTAATTTTGAGCGAGTTTCGAGAAATTTTTTGTTTTCGCGTGCGAAATCAATGGCTGATTTAAAAACAGCATATCACGAAATTGCAAAATTTCGTAAAATAATTACGACAGAGGTTGAGCTATCGAGCTACACTATCGAGATATACATGTAGGACGCAGCGTGCTTGTGAGACGACAAGGCCTTAGTCTCAGCTATAGGCTATGTGGGCCTATAGCTGACATAGCCTGGATATGACAATAAACTGTGACCGCAGTCATGCCCTGCTGTCATCATCGGGCATATTTGGCGTCAGTAAGGGCATCCAGCCTGTAAAACCTGGCGCCAAGTATCAGCCATGGATTGGACACAACCTTGTGCCCTTGGCCCGCCAAAGTGTCTGTAGAATGATGCTGGGTTCGGGGGGTGCTAGGACGGGTGGGCGGTGGCTGGGAAGGAGTGTAGATCGCGACGTAACCTGCTGGGGTTGGGGGCGCTGAAACCGAAATTTTTGTCCCTTGGGTTCCGGGACGATGTCATCATTCCTTAAATGTCGGCTTAATTATTCCTCCTCCTTAAGGTCCTCAACGTCCCGATGTCATGCGTGCAGTCAGGGCGCGTGTCCATGGCTGTAAATGGCCTACATTTGCTTGGCGGGGAATGCGGCCACAGAACGCGAAGATAGATAGGCTATAAACAAATGTGTGGAATTTACATAAAGTAGTTCGAACTTCATCTTGAAAAATGTGATTTTTAAGAGAAATTTTTTATTTTGTACAATGGGTATACAGGTACGCCATTAACCATTTTCCACATTTAATGCCGATATGGATCATGCAAATTAGCTCTTCTTTTGATTATGTTAGCCTCAAGCAGAGACTAACGCTTATTCAAATGCCGTGTATGTTTTTATTCTTTGCGACTGGACAAAAATTCAATTCAATTCAAAACTCACTGTTGATCTACGTACGTCGAATGGCCTACACCGTAGCGACGTATTTAGTCTAGGCATATACACGTAGCTATACCGTATATGTCGACAGGCAGTGATGTCTGGCAACTGTGGGGTACACGTCGCGAACGGTAGCGGCGGCCCCATCTACGTCCGCATGGCACAAGACCGGTCGAAGACCGTTGAAAGCTTCAACATTTCCGCCAGCGTCGTCGGCCTGAGCGCCCAGCTGAACAAGGAAGAGGCAGTGAAGGCGGGCTTCGAGCGGATCGCCCACGGCGATGGGTCGCACTACTCGCAATATTGGGATTGGCTGAAAATCGTAGGGATAGCCCCGAGCAATTACGTCACCGTCGTCACTGAGGGCGGAAGGGTCGTGTGTGAGAACAAGAAGCTGATGCGTGACCAGAACATCATCGTGACGCGCGAAGGGACGATCAAGGAAGCGAGAAAGGAGAGGAACTGGAGGGACGTCGACGGGTACTACCACGGAGACAGGGTCTGTACGGAGTGCAAGAAAAGCTTTTGCGACAACGACGGACACAAATGACTCGCGCTGGACAGGAGCGGTCCCACATTGGGGATGACAGGTGATGCACCTCCCCCCCGGGTCTCTCAAGTACGATCCGGGCAGAAAGAATTCTAATTACCCACCACCCCCAACACCAAGAATTTTCGGAACCGCTCCTGGAGCTGGACTCAGTGCCGTAGCGAGGCCTTCGCGCCCTGCGAAATTGGGATGAGAACCGGAAGGGATGAACAAAAATAGAGAATGCTCTAAATCATACCACTTAAATTGCATCCTCCCTGTACATACCAATATCAATTATTGCACAACTGTCATTAAGCACTGGTTTCTTTCCGGAAATTTGCAAAACGGCAAACGTCGTACCAGTATCTTAAAAAGGGCAAAAAATCAGCAAATCAAACTATTGACCAATTTCGTTACTTTTAAACGTTTCTAAAGTAATCGAAAAATTAGTACATAATTTTCTTTATGACTTTTGCATGAAAAATAACTTACTGTCCTCTAAAAACTCGGGATACAAAATAGGAGACGGTGACGGCGAGTCGTAAAAGGCGACTAAAGAAGAGGGAGCGGTTCTGTGATGGCGCTCCTACACAGAATCGGACTGTAATAGTCTTCGTTACTCCCACACGGTTCCTAAACTCCGTGCTAAAAAAAATATTGTACGACTTTTCTTCTTGAAACTCGCACACGGGAGGAGGAGGAGGAGGTTTATAAATAAAATTCCTAAAATTAGGCTACTGTGTTTAAAAATATCCCAAGCTTAGCCAACAACGGTTTGGCCCGAGTAAAATAATAACTGGTCTTGACCGTTTCAAAGTTACCATTTCAATATATATGAATATTACGATACGGCTATTGCTAATGGCGACCCTTCCCAACCCCCACCCCCCCCCCGCCCTCTAGTCTGAAACAATCTTTAAAATGTGTGACTAATGCAAAAAATTCTCTTTAACATATTCTGTAACAGAACTACTCGGCTTGATCGTCAGATCTTCGTAACATCGAGCCATTTTTGTAAAAGCGATCCCGCTGGTCTCTCGAGACCACGCATTTAGGTCTAACCACTGCCCTACGCTACTGAAACTTGGACTCTGAAGTTTGAACTCGGCGTGTATGCATGCATGGTGTCAGAGAGCAGGGGCGTAGCCACGGATTTGGCGGTGAGGGGGACCAAATTTTTTAAGAAAGCCTTTTTCCAAAAAACTCCTTTCTCATGTGCAATTCTGTTACCTGCAACCCTGCAACAGACCGAGGTACTCTTCAGTACAGAACTCACGAGCGGGGGGGGGGGGGGGGGGGGAAGGAGGTGCTGACAGTCATTTTTTTCACACCAACAGAGGGTCATTTTCTCCTTTTTCATAGGGGGGACCAATCATAAATCATTGGGGAACCACCATTTATATCTTTTTACTCAGTTTTTCTTGGGGGGAAAAGCATAATTCATAGGGGGGGCGGGACACGTCACCCCCATCAATGCATTTTCCAAGGGGATCAAGATTATTCATCGGGGGGGGGGGCGCCCTGGTCCGCGGACGGGTACTCGTCCCGCCCCGTCCCTTCAGCGGCTACGCACCCGTCAGAGAGTAATATTATGGTAACCAACATGCTCTGCATGGAAGCTGCATGGAAGAGCTGCATGGAAGAGCTGCATGGAAGAGCTGCATGAAAGCTGCATGGAAGCTGCATGGAAGAGCTGCATGGAAGAGCTGCATGGAAGAGCTGCATGGAAGCTGCATGGAAGAGCTGCATGGAAGAGCTGCATGGAAGAGCTGCATGGAAGAGCGCTGCTAACAACAATGTTAGCATAGAATCCGTTGAGTTATAGTCCAGATCAGTGGAGCTCAAAGTTTATTTTCGGCAGGCCACATCTTGGTCTTACAAATCTTCGAGGGCCATTTCTGTCTTCGTTGGAACTCAGGGCAAGGGGGCCCGGGTGGTAGCGCGGACAAAAATTTCTAAAGCCTTTCGTAGCAGTTATTGTTTTCGCTTGTTAATTCTACTACTGTTTTTCAAAACTTGCCATAGGCCTAGTGATTATATGGTTTATGGCGTACCGGTACTACGACTACTCAAATGAATCCTGCTTAAGCCAAAATGACATGCTATTGTTTGGCCAAAACACAATACCAGCCATACTAACATGGCGGCGGGCCACAGTGGCCTTTCCGCCAGGGTTACACGAGTCAAAATTGCCCCTTTAGCGGGCCACATGAAAAGTCTTCGAGGGCCAAATTTGGCCCTCGTGCAGCACATTGGGAACCCCTGATTTAGATACACGGAGTAAGTCAATCTGGTTTACCGGTGTGGCAATAGTTTTACATCAAACAGTATAGAAGCCGGCCTCCTTTCGTAATTGCAGGCTTATCTCTTTGGATCTATACCAAGAGGGGTCACTACAGGCTGTATATTGCGGCACGTATGGAGATAACGGGGCGCGGGGCTTGGCCCGTGGGCCAAACCAATTACCAACAGTCAACAATTGATCGACAGGGTCATGACCCTTTTATATCCAATCACAATAATTAAGAACTATTATCCATAATTCAAATCAACTTCCGTTTTTAGTAAAAAGATCCTTCTTTTTGCAGAAGTGCGCAGCGAATGCATGCGCATTCTAGGCCTTAGATTTCTGTGATTTTACGCAATAAATCTAAGTTTTTAGTATACATGTAGCCTAAGTTAATATACCTAAGTGATTTTATGAAAGCATTCGTCGCCTTTCTGCTAAAGGATAAGAAAGGCTAGCGAATGCTTTCAGAAAAAGGAAGCTGGCCACGCTATAAATTAACGCTCCTTCTCATTTGGCGGATGGACCTAATTCGCTCGTTGATAAAAGCGCTTCTACCAGTACTGGTAGGTGATCGTCGCATTTCTTGCAGGCACTGTAGCCTGTATAGCCTGTAGCCTGCTGTATTGAAACGCAGCCTCGGCTCGCGTCAATGTAATTATACGAGATCCAGAGGCCTGTGTATTGTCGATGTGCAAATAGCAATTTTACTCCCTGATTTAACAATTACATCATTACCGTGCCATAGGCCTAATAAAAGTTGTTTTTTGTATTGTAGGGAACGTGTGTAGGCTGTGTAGCACAAAGACTAGGACTAGGCTATATAACTAAAGTCTACAGGCCGGTTCTGTGCAAGGGAGCCCGCACAGAACCGCTTCCTCTTCTTGAGTCGCCTTTTACGACTCATCTGAGGGTGGAGCTCTGGGCTACAGGCCAATTCTTTGTTACCCGACCCTCTGGGGGTGCCTAATGAAATATCGTCTGTGTGTAACAGCAGCACATGCAGGAGCCTGCGTGTAGGACGTACGTTAATGTAGTATAGGATAACGCTTACTGTTATATAGGTCGATATCAATTCGTGTAAGTTGAAAGTGGGAAGTGGATCGATACTTAAGCACTTGGTTAGATTCGTTTATTATCAAAAAAATTAAGTTTAGCTCTAACAAGATCACAATGACACGTCATTGCAATCACGAAGTGTTAACTTGCATTCGTATATTTCAAGAACTTATAGAAACCAACGCAAACTAGCCTATTCAACAATCAAATTGTCAAAATGACAAAGTTAGACGTATTTTGTGAAATCGAAACGATCGTGAAAAGGGAATGAACTACTTTTTCACTATATAGCACTTTAGATCATTAAATTTGTCTTTGAATGACTAGGCTAGGCTATATTGCTTTCTGAAAGTTTCAAAGTTGTTTTTTTGGGGGGGCTTATTTTTCCATTTTCTGATTTCCCCACCATTTATCGAGGACTTACTGCAGTACGACGGCCAGTTCAGAACATTTTAAACTATTTTAGACTTTTTAAATATTTTATTTAGGCCTACCTCCATTTTCCTTCAGACTCCCTTCTCCTTTCTCGTTTAAAAAGACTCCCTACTAGCCAATGGACACAATTTGAAAAAGACATTTATTCTAAGAGGTTCCACCTACTCTTAATTAATCCTGCCTTACTCGACAAATTTTGGCTCATTTTCTCCTCCTCCTCCCCCCCTCTCCCCCTACCATTTTTCTGAGTTTTATTGTTCAACAGTTGTTAAACAGATTTTGTATCGTTTTGTAATGTTCAAAGTTCTATCTCGTCGGATATACACATCAACTTGCTGTCGAATATTGATATTAGTTGTAGCGCTCCAAAAGTTTCGAAAATCATTGAAAATTGATCATTTTCGAAAATATTATGTGACACCTCTTTAACGATAATAATTAAAGTAGGCTACTTAGAGTTCAGACTTAGAGCCCGTTTCGGAATTTTTGAGCTCGGTGAAGCTTAACAAAAATTGAAAGAAGTGCCCCCCACAGTAATTCAATTTAATGGAGATAAAATTTAATTGACAGAACTTATCGCATTCCTTAGTTATTGAAGAAATTCGTTGTTTCGTTTAATTTTGAGACACGGTGTATAGTATCTTACTGAAAGAAGCTGAGTGAGCCTACTTAGCCTACCTTGCTTAATGGTCCAGTATCAGTGGATGGGGGCCTTTTGATGGAGATAAATGCCTTTTTTTGTAGATAATGGACTAACTTGCAGGCAAAGTTTCGTAAGCACCCCTCCTCCCCCCCCCCCCCCTCTCCCCCGCTCATTCTGAGTTCTGCGCGAGAGAAATTTTGTTGGCTCCCCTCACACCGCTCGCGAGTTTCCTTCATGGGAAAAGCAGACTTTATTAAATATGAGCTCACCCCTTAAGGTGAGCTCATATTTAATTTTTTGCGGGGTGTGGGGGGAGACACCGGCAGCGCAAACTAACGCAGACACCTACCCTGACGCAGTGGTTAAAGTGGGCAGGGTTTCAGACCCCAGACCTCAAAAATGGGACCCGACACCTCACAGTTGAGACTTAACACCGGCATTTCAAATGCGAGACGCGGCTTTTTTTGGCAGCATAATGATTGTAACTAAGCATAGCGCGTATTTAAAATGTAGGCTGCATGTGTTTTGCAATCGACTAAGGCCCGGTGGTATCATATCATGGCTAGTTTTTGTCTAACATAATAAAAAAAAAATTATTTCTGCGTGAGACTTTATTCGCCGTTAAATTTAGCAAGCGTGTTCAATTTTTTTGAGCACATGGGACCCCCCGCCTCACCTTAACCACTGCCCTGACGGCGTACATTTGGCTCGAGTTAGATTGGGTCATCAGACGTCGGATCAGGGCGTCTACCGGTAGAACGCCTGATGACGTGTCGTCAGCTACGACTGCATGGGATCCCTGACGACGCGTGCGAGATACATCGGAGATGTGGCAGTATGTATCAGGGCCTTGATCCAGTAACCACCACGTAGATGCATTATATAAACATGGCTTGTGTGAAGACGCGTCTTCGGCGACGGTCGGTCATCCATCGCTGACGACGCAAAGGGATACATTGTGTCATCAGGGTGGGATCGCTGAAGAACTCTACCCATTGGCGGCCTGATCCCGCTTCTGATGGCCCAATCTACCTTCACCTTAATATGATCTGCTGCAGATCTACAGCCATGGTGGGGGTGCACGTCGCTAACGGGGCCGGGTGCGTCGTCTATGTGCGTCTTGCGCACGATCGCTCGCGTTCCTTCGCGAGCTTCAACATCGGCGTCCAGCATGTCCAGTTTGGCGTCAAGCTGAACCACACCAAGGCCTTGCAGGTAGGGTTGCCAGATATCCCTTAATGTAAGGGACGTCCCTGATTTTAGGCTATTTGTCCCGAGTACGAAGGGCGTAGGGGACTTCAATTGTTTCTTATCTGGGCCCCCGACTAAGTTGCAATTATGCGATTGCAACAGAACTGCAGCTTAATCACTGAAAAATGAATTGCCAAATAATTAACATTACAAGGTTTCATAAATAATTTTTGATTTTGTTCTAATCGTGCACTTAGCTGTGGAGAAAACGTATTAGCTAGTGTTACAGTAGTCTTCTCGTCCATTCTTTTGGTCCTTCCGTCAGCTATTTGAGTGACGATGGGGCCCAATGAGCGCTCTCCAAGCGTTTCTGTTGGACATCGCCCGCGGCTTCAATGTAGTAGGCCAACGTGCATCCAATATTATGCTGCCGGTTATGTAGGCAGTGAAGAAATTGACTCATGTTGCTTGCTTTATTTTTGGTGTCCCTTATTTGAATGATGAAATCTGGCAACCCCACGCGCAGGCGGGATTCACCACCCTCGCGCACAGTGACGAGTTCAACTACGCGCAGAACTGGGACTGGGTGAACGCCATCGGGTGGGGCGAGAAGAATTTCGTGACCATTGTGACCGAGGGGGGAGATTTGGTGTGCGACAACCTGGAGCTGGTGCACGATCAGAACATCATCGTGACCCTCGAGCACACGATCAAAAAGGCGAGAGAGGGGAGGGTGTGGAGGGACAACGACGGGTACTACCACGGTGACAGGGTCTGTGGGAGGTGCGGGCAACACTTCTGTCCGAACGACGGGCATTGGTAATCCGAAATTAGCCATGTACAAGAGCGCAACCACTGGGGGGTCGGGGGATCATGACCTCCCTAACTTTTGGGATGACCTCTTTATTTTTGACATTTTAAAAAGCGTTTTTCTATGAACATTTATATGCATCTGGATGAAACAATAGTTAACAGACTTGTTTTTCTTGTTGATAATTATTATGATTTTGAACTTTTGCCGCTACAGAATTCTTATTGCATGCCTGAGACGGAGGGACTACCCTAATACAACGATGGTGCCAACTCGATATTGGCAAAGTTGTTTGAACATTGCTTACTGCTTGTATTCAAGGGATACTTGACTTTTACGTCCGTAATTAACTGTTGTTACGTTAAATGCTACGTCTAAAAATTAATTTGGCTTTAAAGCTAATGTTGGTTGTGCGCATGCTATCTACATGTTACACAATGTTCTTGATTATTCTGCCCTCAATGAGTCTACTGTCAACTTATGCTTTCTTGATATGTCAAAGGCCTTCGACAAGATTAATCATTCTGTACTTATGAT
>JAQIWG010008729.1:0-11189 GCA_034695025.1 Chamaedrilus cognettii | reverse complement strand
TTGGGGGGGGTGCTCACAGAAACTATATTGCCTTCCGGACCTATGATAATATTTTACCTGTTTCTGACAGATCCCAACAAAAGCCGCCTTACCAAGCCGCCCTATAACCGCCACCTCACTTCGAAAACCAATCTTGTAAAGCCTGGGGTGCACGCTTTTCCAGGGGGGTGCAAGCGCTTTATACCAAACCCCTTGCATCAATGTGCGGGCGCCCATGTTGGTAGTGGCTGAGCCTGAGGGAGATTTGGTGAGGTGTGTGTAGACAGGGCCGGCGTTAAGGCTCCTCGCGCCTCACGGCCGGGGAGGGGGCACGGCTCTGGAGGGGCTCACTGGAGAAAAATATTTTGAATACGAAATAGTAATTAACCACAAAGTACTGTTTACACGTTTCGTTTTGATTTTTTTGGGGGGGCAATGAGGGGGCTATTGGGGGTCCACTGGGATTTTAGTAGGCTACAAAAGTCTTTAGGAAAATTTATCTCGGCGCGCTCCTCCCTCCCGGTCGTCAGTTTATGACGTGAGCGAAAAAGAAAGTTGGTTCAGAGATAAAATAGAGTTTGGGGGGGCCCAAATGTGACTTTTCGGGGAGGCCTAGAGCACTGTAACGCCAACTATGGGTGTAGAGGCCGAGATCTTAGAAGTTATGGCGGTGAAAGCCTTGAGACTCAGCTACATGCACATGTAGCTAGCTGGCCCGTGTCTGTGAAGGCCTTTGAAAACAGAATGGGAAGAAATTAAAGGGCTATCTATCAATGTTGACCTATCATAAAAGAAAACTGCGCTGGACCAAATAACTCGTGTAATGCGCTTAGCTAATAATTAATGCCCAATAGTCGAGTCCCAATAATTACTAGAATTTTATTTCATTACTGTTGATAGAGCATGGGCCTTTTGGGACTGTGTAGTTTTGTCTTCTTTGCCTAATAAAGCATTCAGCTTAATTAGGCTGAAAACTTAACCCATGGAACCAACTTTGAACTTGAAACTTTCCATTTGCACGTTAAGCATAAAATTAAGTTCTAAGCCGTACGCCTACCACGCGGCACATTCGCCTTTTAAAACGCGGTCACGTCATGCGCAAGCCGCGCATGCGCACTGACGTCAGGACGAGTAGGAGCCGGGGAACTGACATGTTTTGAGATACCACTAAGGCTAGTAGTACCAATAACTATCGTTATTTGAAATTATTCGGGCCTACAGCAAGGTTATCCTAACATTTGCGTACTATAGCCTACTTATATCATCGAAGATAATATCGCCTTAATTAAGGTACCAATTATTCGACTGCATACGGCCTACTCGCCTCCACCGCGCACATGGGGGATTATAATGCGCATGTGGAGATGACATTGTGTCCAATTAGCCATCGATCAGTGCGCATTGATACTAATCAGTGCTGCCAATTTTTCCGAGTGCAATTATCGTAAAAGTAGCCTCAAAATTATCATTTTTGGTAAGAAATTATCGTGCAAAGAAAATTGATGCAACAATACATGAAAAAGACCAGACACAGCATAAAAAAAGGGGAATCACAATATTCTGTCCGCTTTTTGGATCATTCTTAACAGTCATATTTGATTTTTTGACATCATTCTGTAAAATTTTGTCTATTTTTAATATTAGGATTCTCGAATTCCAAAAATTAACGTCCAAAAAAAGATTTTGTCACTGTTCCAAAATTATCATACAAAAGGCCATAATTATCGCGCACTCATTAGGACCATACATCGTACTAATCGCTGAAATTATCGTACAATCATCGTATTATCGCACATTCAACGCTGATAGCCTATTAATCAAAAATTTGTCACTGGAAAAAAGCAGGCTATGTCTACTTTCGTCTGTTATAAAAAGTTAACAACAGTATGAGCAGTGGGGGTTTTAACTTCTAGCTCCCCAAAAGCGAGAGGGCAACAATTGTACTACCTTCTAGCTCAAATTGGTTGCAGAATTAATTACAATCAAATTTACAATTAAATTACTCAAAATTCAATTACGATTTACTTTAATTCCTAAAAAAAATAATTATAGATCATAATAAACAGATTAACGTAACATCAAAGTAAACTTTGCTAAAACTTAGTTAATAGTTATGCACGCGGTATATATTAAAAAACAGTATTAATTACATGTAAAAGAGGCAAAATTAATATAAGATTCCCTAAGTACATGTAGCATGCATGCCAAAAACTATTGTATGTGCGAATAATTTAAAATTTCTTGGTTCACGCAAAAAAGTGCATCAAACAAGCATAGTATAAACCGATAAATAATTAATGATAAAATAGATAGGCCCGTGCAATCGTTATGATCATGCAATTAAATGAGTGTACATGCATTCTAGTTACATTATTGTCATTGCACAACTTTGGTCTGACTGTTGGTTCGAAAAATTGAACAGATCTCCACAACTTTTCAACCCTCCTCCACGCGCCCTGTGCAGGCCAGTAGGCCGTATGCCAGTCAAATGACTTGTAACTAGTATAATTATTTATGGCAATATTATCCTAGGTGATACAAGTAGGCTATCGTACGCAAACGCAACAAGGGCCGACACATTACGTAGGCCTAACTCATGAGGCATTGGACACAATTCATTAAAAAATAAAAATTGTGGGTAGGTGCTTTCAAAAACAGTGAAGAGGCAGGACAAAGGAGAAGGGGCGGGGCAGCTGCCCCTCGACCCGCGCACCGCCACAAACTGTGCGGTTGGTGCGCTAGCGGATCAATACGGGGCGAGGTGGGGTATGATACCCTGTCAGAATGTTTTTTAAAAATCGATCAATATCGCCCGTCCTGTGACAGTGTGGTAATATAATCATTATTGCTGACACTAAAATAAATGCCGCTATAATTGTGAGGCACGTTGCAGTTGCCAATCCCAATTCCACATAATACAAATATACTACAAAGCATTCTAGCATTTTTAACCCTAGCATTTATGCTGGGCCTACGTGAAGCTTGATACAGTTTGGTAGTTGAGTGGTCAGGAATTTTCGTAGTTAGATTACCATGGGTTACCAAAGATTATCGGTAATCTTACCGGTAATCTAAGAATAGATTATCGGTAATCTAATTTTGTTTAGTTTAGTGGCAATTTTCGAACTCTAGGCCTAATACACGACAGAATATTAATCGTTAGAAATCAGTATTAACTCATGCCATTTTTCTATGCTTTCTCTGAACGAGTTTCTTTCCTCTTTCCTTTCTCTGAACAATTCCTTTTCCTTTCCTTTTCCTATGCTTTCTCTGAACGGGTGTTTAAAAATGTTCACAACGTAGCTATGTAGCAATGTTCTAAAGTGAACATAAAATATAATTAACACTAATACCCCAAAATCAAGAAAATTCACAATCACTGGAAGATATACATTGTAGGCCTACCGTTTACCGTCTGCAATACATGCTTTTCATTGCGAGCGCCGTGGGCCAAGTATACATTCCCAAAAATGCTGGGATGGTGCTAAATACGCGCAAGTAGAAGTCTAACGTAGGCGTATTCAATTAATTTTTACTATCCCCTCGTTCATCGAAGAACATTGGCAAAACATTGGAGTCAAGAATTTTAGACCTACGCCATCCAATCATTGGCTAGGGATTGCAACATAACTGACAGCCTGGAACTGTTGCGCTACAGATAGCGATTATGCTAGTAGCCTGGCCAAGCCTATATACATGCCCATTTATACACGAGCGCTGGCTAGCTATAGCGATGTAAAACTCTCCTCACTCATAGTATTTACATGCTTGCACTATTTTCGAGCTATAACGTATTTAGGCCTACGTAAAAAGTAGCTATACCACCTGCTGTGGTATAGCAACAGCCGTTACCGTATCTAGATTCAATGCAATGAAAAACATCACAAGTTTTCATTAATTACACGTAGGCATGTAGGCCTGCGTGTAATTAATGAAAACTTGTGATGTGCATGTTGGTAGTGAAGTGATTATGATCCAGGGGGCTCATTTACGTAGATATCTTATGACAATTTTAGTCGTAAGATTGTCTTAAGAGAATCTTTGGCAAATCTTAGATTTTTTATTGGAAACTCCGCACGGTGGCGCGCGAACCGAATGATGACGTCACGGCGGTCGGCGATTGGATTTTATTTGTTTTAAATTTCAGTTAGGATAAGATTTCAGAAAATCTTAAGAAATGTACGTAAATGAGGCCCCTGATCATTACTTTCCATAAATAGCGATCGAAACTGTTTAGCCAAATGAATTCGGCACAAGAAAATTACAACAAATTTTCCGCAATTTGTTCTCTAAATTTGTAGGTAATGAGTGGGCTGCCTACATATAGCGTAACCGAAAGTTAAACGGAAGTCACGACGCCTGTGGGCGTAAGTCCGTGACTAATTAAAAGACGCTTGACTTGTTAGCTTTTTAGATTCTGACAAATATGCGCACATGAGCCAATACGGGCATTGAGGCAAAATGTATGACAGCATTGTTCAACATGCACTCGATGCCTTCTTCTGTGAGCGTGTATACAATACACTGTCCTTCACACGAGCGCTGCCTATTACGACTCACAGCCGAGCCAGCAGCTAGGCCCAGGCCATGCATAAAGACTTATCTAGTAGTAGCGACATTCATCTATAGCACGAGGAAGGACGGCCGTTCTAAGAAACGCCAACCTTGCTAAGTGACACGACAACTACTTGCGATTTCTTCGCGATTTTTTATCGCGTTTACGCGATTCCGTGTACGCAGAAATAATAGGTAAGGGGATTAGACTTAACCACTTATAAACACTTGACGGAACCAGTATCATCTAACCGAGTCATGCAAGCAGCTAGGCCCAGGCCCAGTACCGAGTCGCAAGGGACTGTAGCATACAGCGCTGAAGCAGCTAAACAACACACCACAACGAGAAGGCGCGATATAGCCTCAAGTAAGTATAAAATGACTAGGGACGAACCGTCCCTAGTCATTTACAGTAATTTTTTGGCTTTATGCTGATGTTTCAAAATTTTCGTATCAAAATTAAAGTCATTTTATTCAAATTTCTTGCTTAATTCAATTTCGTAATTGAATTTAAACTTAAAATATAATACACCACAACAAGGAGGCACGATATTGCCTCAAGTAAGTCAGTCATTTACAGTAATATTTGGCTTTAATAATATTTTTTAATTTTGCGGTTCAAAATTGAAGTAATTTAGTTCAAATTTCTTACTCAATTAAACTTTGTAATGGAATTTAAACTTTCGACACAATAGTAACACCATACAAAAATGTTGATATGTATGCTTTGATAATTAAACGATTAAAATCTACATAATTTAAACAGGCCCATAGCGTGAAGGGGGAGGGGGTGCAAGGGGTGCATTGCCCCTGCTCAAGCCTCTGCTCCCCTCCTGTTCCCTAAACATGTTACATTTCCCCTTTGCATTTGGAAAAACTACATTTGGAAAAACAGGGGATGTATTCATCCCCCCCTCCCCCGTGAACATGTAGTTCAAATGGTTTGGGTAAGCCAATGTAGTTTTGGTATGAAAAAGTCTCCATCAGAAACCCTCCCGTCGCCGGTGAGTTCTGCTCGGAAGGTAAAATTGTCGCCCCCCTTCCCCCCCCCCCCGCAAAAGTGATTGTCCCATCCCCCCGAGTTGAGAACTTTAGATACATGTCACGCTATGTGGCTGCACCCCTGTGCAGTTTTCACAATTCATCTAAGAAGTATCATGCCTAAGAGAATTGCAATTCATTCTAAATCTGCAAAAATAATCTAATTCTGCTAATTATTTAATTTAGATCCGCGCAATAAAATATTTATTGATCGGAATAAAAAATGAAAATAATAGAAATATAGTAGACATAAAATGCCGAGCTTGGTCGCCGCATCGCCGCAGTCACTGGCGATTCCCGCGAGAGCGCGTTCTTGTTTCTGCGCCTCTCAGTAGCATCCAGCGTTTTAATTGTGTGTGCTTCAAGGGCACTTTTATCTCATCATTTGATTCCGAGGGCTAGCCGTCTCAGAGCAAAACGTTGACACCAATTTTTATAAGTCCCTCGGAAATGCAGTATTGAGGGCAAAAAAAGAAGTAACAATAAAATAATATATATATATATAATATAAAATTATTGATGCTTTCATTAAAGTCATTAAAATCCTATTAATTCACCACGATCAAATGGGTGGCAAGACTGCTGTAAAAAATATAACACAATTACCGTGTTTTGACAGGAAGCCTATTGTCATTTCTAAAATGTTACTGCATTTCAGCGTGCACTCGTACGCCAACACCCGAACGCAACAAGTGAATGCAGTTATTATTATCAAGACGAAATTTATTGCAACTGTTCATTGCAGTCCGCGTTCCGCATGGCACGGCATCCGTTCTCTGGCGTCGTGACGTCTATGACGCCAATAAAATAAGACGCAGACGCCAAAAAACGTGTATTCCCGGCATCGCGAGATGCCAACAAATCGTAACCCCGGCTTCTTCAGACGACACATTTAAAAGATCTCGGCGTCTCTACATATAATGGCATTTTATGTGTACACACATGTTAGTATTCTCATGGCTGCGACACCCCAAAATAAAGACCCTGGCGTCTCAAGACGGCAAAACGCTCGGGTCCTGGCGTCTGGACCCCAGAAAATGCGTGACCTTCACTTAAACCCTGACGCATTGGCTCAAACGCACGAATGGATCTGTGTTCGATAGAAAGAAAACATACGTTCCTATGTTTATGGCCATAAAGCTTTCAGGCCTTCGTGATTCATGTTATTGCGCGATAATCAACCATGCGCAGCATTAATTTTATGTACCGTACTGGGCTGGATTGACAATTCTGGCGGTCAGGCACGCCCTATTTCGGGTACACGCATGCCACACAAGCCACGCATCTTGCCAGTGCAGTATAAACCATGTAATGTTTTCATTGAGCCTCACTGAAGTTTTCCAACGACAGACCAAGTAGTAAAAAAACAAAAGTACCTTATCATAACTCTAGTTCTAACTGTAGAATGTTAAAAATTGTATAATTAAGTTGTGCTTTATTCTTTTAGAAAATCGAAACATCAACGATGTGGAATATATTTTTGTGTTTCGTATTGACGATGACACTTCGAGACCTATTTTTCTGCCGCGCGTTCTGTCCGAATTCACCCATCACAAATTCCATAACACAAATTAGCTACACGTGCGGGACTACCAACGGATTTTCACGTTATCGCAACTCAACTGCACTGCGTATAGACTTCATTAACTGCACGGAAGTACCGGTTGAATTGTTTGTCAACTCCTCTAGCCAACTACAAACAATCGTTCTATCAGCTCCCGTGTCAACTAACCCATCAATCAGAAACTTGAAGAAAATAACTTTTACTGGCCTTGAGAATATTCTCCAGCTGCAGCTGCTCGGGTTTGAAAAGCTTCAGGTCATCGAACCGTATGCCTTAGCGTCGTTGATCAGCGTACAGTGCCTGTACTTGGAAGGCTTCGGATCAATACCGCTGCCCTTTTCAGAGCTGGCTTTGTTTCTAAAGGGTCTTTCGAATTCCCCTATCAACGGAATTGCAATGAGAAATATTCGCGCGCAGCAAAACATCGATACGCGTTTGGATGTCAACGCCGTTTTCACAATTCCAAATGTGACAATCACTAGTCTTGCAATCGACGATTCTATCATAGGATCATTAACTGGTTACCTCTCTGAAGCTTTGCCATTTTTGACGTCGCTTTCCCTCTCAATATCGAACAATTACATTGATTTGAATAGTATTCTGGACATTGGACTTCTAATGCCAAACCTTCGTGACGTGCATATCTACGGTTACCCGGGTATCGCTGCAATTATTTACGGAGATTCGTTTAGCGTACAGCCTTCGCCGCAAAACATTTTGGCTGTACAACATAAATATAACGATACCTCATGCTTCTGGAATTATCGTATCCCACTGTTTGAATCGGCGACGAGAATTGCCGTAAATCGATGGTCGTATTTTCCATCAGTTGCCGCTAATGACTATAAATATCCGATTTGCTTTCAGAACACCATTTTGGAGTATTACGATAACACTGACAGCCCTTTTCCCGGTACACTTCCTCATTTCACGGGTTTCAATGCATTGAAGACGCTTAACATACAAAACACCACTATTACGCGATTCTCTCCGCAGCAACTGACAAGCCTTCCGAAGTTGGAAACCTTTTTGCTCGGACGAAACAATCTTGGCAATATAATTGCAGAAGATCAGGAATCGGAACTTTTTCGTGACGGCGGGCAACTAACGACATTGGATCTCGCTCAGTGTCAGATCACCAGCATTCCTTATATGGAGTTCAACAGCCTCAGTTCATTGGTCAATCTAAATCTTTCTGGCAACAGCATTGTTAACGTTGCTTGGCAGCTTATGAACTGCACACAGCTCGCTATACTCAATTTGAGCAATAATGCAATAGAACAGCTTTCGCCAACCTTTACTGAGCAGCTGCTGACTCGCAGTCTTAACGGTACTCGGCTGGAAATTGATTTAACTCAAAACCCACTTAGCTGTCTTTTCAACGCGACGAAATTTGTAAAATGGATCCAGACGCAGACCGCTATTAACTTCACGAACTTGAACACCTACACCTGTCTTTATCCGGATGGTACAAAGCCACAAATCATGTCCGTGAACACCGATATATTAGATGACCAATATAATAATGAGTTTCGAGGTTTAACGAATAACTCTGGTTGCCCGTGCGACCATAATACCCAATTACGCTACTATGATAAGCGCTACGCACTGGCCGAGTATTACTGCACGGACGCCGATAGAAATGTGATTCGCATGAGCAGCTTCAACCCGAACACAACCAAGTGCATTGATTACCGCACCACTGCGTGGTTCATCGGCACCGTTGTGGGAGGTGGGTCCTTAATCATCATCGTCGCAATAACCGTTGCATTCGTCATTTTCTACAAGTACAGGCGTCCGAAAGAATACAAGCAGCTGATAGAGTGCATGGGACTTAATCGCATGGCGGAGTTTTTGATGAGAATACAGTGGCATAGATCTGAAGCAGCCGAGGCAAAGCCAAAATTTGAACACGATGCTTTTGTTGTGTTTCACGCAGATCAACGACAGAATGTTGAAGATGAACTTCTTTCAGGATTGACTACCATGGGTGTGGATTTTATAAGGGAGGATGATATCAGTGTTGGTTCAATCCTTCTTGAAGCTCTTCAGGAAAGAATTGATACTTGTCGGCACATAGTTCTTATTCTTACTCCAGTGTTTGTGTCTGACAACTGGTTCAAACAAGTAACGATATGTTCACAGCGCAGACTGGGAGCAATCGTACCAATTGTATATGGACCACTTCCGTCTGATGACACGGACGTGTGCTTTGTGAACATTGTGAGGACCTGCGTACCGATATACTGGTCGGAACAAGCTGAGGTGCGGGAACGCGTCGTGAATGTGGTTTATGATCGACTGATGGGTAACATCGTCTCAGAGCTCGCGAATACGTTGAAATGCGATCAAACATGTAGAAGCACTGATAATTTAAATACTGAATGTGAACTGTGATATTTAATTGATTTAGAGATGAGTATCATTAATTTTAAAAGATTTACTGCATGATATTACACGTGTGCTATGTTGCTGACGTTGTTTTCGAGTTATTTGACAATATTTGTATCATCAATGAGTTGTTGAAACAGTCTATTTTCAACAAAGTCAGGTGTATTTGCGATTAGGATTCGAAGAATCCATGTGCACATATGTGTAATAAATTTTTAAGGCATAACCTAATGTATATTTTATTTTGACAACTGTTTGACATTGCATCATGTATGATTTTACCAATGGCTTCATTCTAGATGACAAAATGGGTTTGTGCAGTGACTATCCACTAAGTGCTTAATGTGAGCCTGTGACTCGTTGCTTTTGTCGGTTCCTGTGACGTTTATTTGAATGCCTTGTACGTTTTAATTCTTCGTGACCGAAAGTAAATTCAATTCAATTCGATTCAAAACGTTGAGCTTATCGAATATGGAAATAGCTATAGCAGCATTGCTGTCAGAGCCAAGCCAGAGAATTTATCAGAATTCTGAATAAGCTATTCCATTATTGTGGCTTTTTTTGCAAAAACAAATCGCCTATTTTCGCACTCGCCAACTGTCGATTCTCGTGTCATCTGTTATCGACAGCATTGAACTATAGGACAGAAAAACGAAACGCACTACATGGCTATAAATCTTACCGAATATTGAATATACGTAGTGGGATGATATCTAGCATAAAATACAAGTTTAATGCTCAATTAAGTCGTCTTACCAATAGAACAAATTTGGTCTATGGCACAACTGGAGTACTGGACATAGTATGGAAAGATATTAAGTATAGTAGTGGAGACTTAGGGCCTGCGCAAAACTATTTGAATTGAATTTATGAATAGCCTAAATGTCTCAAACTTTTAGAATTTGACACTGCTAAGGGCTCAAGTTTACAAAATTTTATATAAAGAAACTTTTGTATTTGGATTGCATATAACAAATTTAACATTTAAAGCAAAGCCTCTAGCAAACAATTATAAACGTTAAATCAAATAATGATCTATCATAATTGATGCATGTATGGTCATTGTAATTATGCTACAAAAAACAGCTCCACGCTCTTCTTGAACTGCTCCACACAACGTGAAATGCTCCATACTACGAGAGCCTAATTTCCACGCCAGAGCTACGCCTGATTACGCCATTAAGTTAAGGCGCATGGACAACTACCTGTAAAAGAGATTTAAACCAAAACTGGACCTATTCGAGGGACATGGGAACTTTTCGGCGCCATGGCTTTCGAGTTGGTCGTGACGCGAGACAAAGGTCGCTCGCTTGTTGACGCTCCGTTGGGTAAGTCATGCGGTGATAAAATACCTTTGCTTATTACTAGGCCAACACGGTTCTTGTGGGCTTCGGGAGAGGGGCTAGCGGGCATGGGAATTGGCACCGTGATGGCTGACTGGCGTAAGTCTGGTATTCCATTAGTAAATAAACATGCAGTTGGCCTAGAGGTTACAGTAAGGTAGTTGGCTTGTGCATTATGTAGGCCGATGTTGAGCAAATAATGATTGTGAATGGGGATTAGACATGTAGACTTTACAGTGGCGGATCCAGAGAAGTGGTCCTGGGGTTCTGGGGGGGGGGGGGGGGGGGGGGGGGGGGGGGGGGGGGGGGGGGGGGGG
>JAQIWG010008728.1:0-11189 GCA_034695025.1 Chamaedrilus cognettii | reverse complement strand
ATGAAATTAAAGAATGTTTGCTCGCTGTTATGACTCCTCGATTACTTCTCGCATTCAATAAATGGATCGATTAAACCGATGAACATACATCATTCTACATTTATTTAATTAGCTTTTTTCCCCATATAGTCTATGCATATCCCTCTATAACAATGCATTTACGCTCTGCAAGACCGGATCAATATTTTGTTCAATCGCGGTTGTGCAGGATTGTGCGTCAAGATGGATTTATATCCATTGACTGAAAAGACAAGAAGTTTTCTATTGGAAAAGAACTGTATAATCGACAACAATTCGTATTAGATTACTTGCATCCGCAGAATGCTTCGTGAAAGCCGCTTTAGAGGTTGAAACCGGTGGTTTCGGCAAGCGAGCTCTCTTTCAATCCGTATGCGCCCTATTTTATTGTAGTTGAAGTTCAAAGTGCAAAGAAAATTAGTGCAAATACACGAAAAACACCAAAAATATTACAAAATGTAAAAATCACAATATTCTGTCCGCTTTTTATGTCAGTCTAAACAGTCAGTTTAGATTTTTGATATAATTTTTCAAAATCGTGTCATGTGTCTCTACTTTTCTTCTCAAACTGAACAAATGAACACGGAAAAAAATTTACTTGTGTCACTGGTCTGAAATTATCATACTAAATATAAACATCGTATACCCTCATTAGGCCTATAGTGCATCCTACAGACGGCATTATCGTATGCCGGAATTATCGTATTATCGTACCATTGGCAACGCTGTTCTATGGTCGGCCGATGAGCAGTGTTGGCGGTGCGAGAAGGATGTGTGTAGCCAATGCATGTCCATGTCCTAAGACACCTCACAAGCGCGGGAGGGAGGGGAGGGGAGGGAGGGGTGGGGATGGGGAGGGGGGGAGGGGATTTGCGGTAGTCATTGAGGTGATTTTGAGTCGTTTGACGACTGCGTTATCGCTTTTTGGACCATTCATGATAAGAGGAGTTTTGGATATTTTTAAGGCGTTATTTGGCTTTGTTATATTTTTTGCTCATATTTTTCTGATAAGTATATCTTAGTTAACTCTAATTGGCAGTCCATAATTTAGTTAATATCACTATGTAATAATTTTTAACTCAGTCTGTATTTACTTTTGAAATTTGGTATGTCGCCGACAATATCGGTTCATGAGAAAATGTATTGTTACATGAACTTCGTTCAGTCAATGTTGGTCGTCCCTTCGCCGTGGGCATCCATCAAAATATTCGACGAAAACCCAAGACGTGGGTGCATGAGAAAAGGTGACGGAGAACAGGGTCGGATTTTTCCATGTGTCCGGCCTGGAGAAAAATTATAAATGGTGAGGAAAATGCGTTTTTGAACCAGATGGGAACAGGGGAACGTTATCATCCCCTCCCCCAATCGCGAGCATAAGTGAGAAAAGCTTTGTAAGTGGACGTCACTCTCAGACTTCGCCCGTTGGAGATAGAATTATACCTCACTACGGCGTCAAGGCCGCGGCGAATTGTTAGTCGCAGAGCAATATGCAAGCTGACACCAAATTCTACTCCGCTACAATTCAGTCCATGCATCAATTATTATTTGCGCACGAGGAGAGCCTATTTTTTTTTCATTGAGCTCCGGTACTATACCCGAAATTTGATCAAAGCTCCATTGTCAGACAATTTGAGCTTGCCGAGTGATCTTTTCGCAGCGTGTTCGATTGTGGCGACGATGTCAATATACTAAGATATAGCTGATCGTCAGTCAGAAAGCATTATATACTATGGTTCGTTGTTATTGCAGCTATGATATTAAGTTATGCATTTTCAAAAGTAGCCTACTTTGGCCATTTATTCCTATAATAATGAAAGAACATGTGGATCGTCGATCAATTGGTTGCCAAGCATTAAACTCAAAGCAGAAATTTTCAGTTGCTTAAGCTGCTATCAATTGACAAATGAAGGTCAATTTTGTTGTCTAAATTTTAGAGTAATTTTTTCATTAATGATTTTGTATAGCTTAATATGGATACATAAAACTTCACTTGGATATATAGTTAGATGCTAGATACACTGAGATTATTGTAGTTTGTAGTTTGACAAGCTAGAACAATCGACACCAAGATCTAGAAGGCCTGCATAACGGTTATTAATTAACAACAGGCTTACGACTGCGTCACATTTGACATTTGTGGGCATTGTCATCAATTTTCAGGTTCTGCGAGCATGCAGTGGCCGTGCACTACCTATTGTTAGTTTAAAGCATACCTATTGATCTCTATCTTCAAAATACAATACAATACAACACAATGTTTTTTAATAGTCGTGGCAGACGAATTTTTTGAAGGAACAACGGGTAGGCCAATGCATGTTCATATACTAAGACATCTAGCCATTAATTATCATTGATGCGACTCAATGGATTCAATGCTAAAAAACATCGTGGATACAGCCGTTAATGTTACTACACATCTGGTTCAGCAAACAACGATGAAATTTTAAATTATTCACTCAAATTCCACGTGTTGCGGTAGGCCAGAAACTGAAGAAATGTAGCAGCCAACGACCCTTTGTTATTTTTTTACTTTGGCTTAGCAATTTTCAAAATGAATCGCCAAAAATAGATTGAAACTTGTCGCTATGTAATAATAATTTTAAGCCTGTGCAAATCATTTTGCGGCCGATCAGGAGATATCCAGAACTTAACGTCACCTAATGAAACAAAGTGGTGAAAATTAGAGACAAAATGGCAGATAATCAGGGTACAGGCTATTGCTATGCTTCGGGGCAAAACAATAACCTCAAGCTCATCCTTCATTGCATGATGCGCCATTAATTTTGCGAGAGCCATTAATCTTCCGAGAACTGAAATTGTCTCTTTTGCTATAAAAGCTCGTATTGTTGCTTAGAAATACTGTGGGCGGATTTATGCGCAAGGATGCAAGAACAACCGGCGATTAATTTGTATTCTCCGCGGTGTGGAATTATGTGAAATTGTCAATTAACATCGTTTACGTGAATGGCTACTCTGAAGGACAAAATTTACAATCAAGGAAACACAATTCTTTATGAATAGACCGAAAAGCGAGTTGTTTAAGTAACTAGGCCGTGCGTCTTCGTTCGCCCTTTTCTACGTCATCTCGTGAATTTTATGCGTTTCATTTACTTTCTTTTACTTAAATCAGATCAGTAAATAAGACCAGATAATCTTATGTCGCCGTGACTAGAAACAGCGACCGCGCCACTGCATTGAGTTTTAATACATTACGCTCAAACCTTGATATGAGCTTATTAGCGTGATTTAAACAAAATATAATAATTTAGAACACGAAGTTAGGATTTGTGACATACTGTCTGGTTTAAGGTTACTTTATGGAAAGATTTTGATGCTTTCAAATGAGAAACTATTAATTATTTTGAATGTATTAGTCTATAAATTTTATTTATGAAAAAGATACATTAATTATCGAAAGTAATCACTAATGCAATTGTTATTAGCTTTAAACTAGGTCTTTAAATAGGTCTAGTGCATAATTTTATTATGGTACAGTATAATAGTAGCATCGCTATACTGCAATTTGAAACTACCGACCCAAACCGGAAAACTTTTTCCTGTGCCTCAGGTGAGGACTTTCTCCGATGGGTTACAGTGCCGTGTCTAGCTAAGGATTACTCGGACGGTCCACTCAATGGCATTACAGTTTAGGGCTGTATTCTTAGTCATCACTGCTTTTGTTTATCCTTTAGATAAACCAACGGTTTAGACCATCCTCCAAAAGTTTAACCTGCCAGTGGAATAAAACTTTCATTAGCGCCAAAACGCGCCCGATTCGATTATCGCTGAGTTTATCTTCGACAGCAGCTAGCAGCTGTGTATAAATAGATACTGCATAATCCACGACCAATCAAAAGTTTGAATAGTAAACTTAAACGAATGGTGACTAACTGTTGTGCTGATTGGTCGTCTTCTCGTGTAACCTCCCATGAATTACTTTTTAATAATTGACTTTTGTCAATAAATTCAAGAAATTAAATGGAACAAAAAGCATGGAAAAATATTCCAAAGGCCGGGGTTTAAAGGGATAGGGGCTGTGTCGGTCTCAGGCCGACCACTGCGGGTACCCATCTTGGCACCTGAATGGTCCGGCACCTTTGCTTATAGTCAAAATGCATAGTCCAATCTTCAACAATTATATAGGCCTACATGTACATGTAGGATACTGATAATGAGTTACAATAGTCATGTAGCCTTTCCTTACGGCTTGACCCAATCAAATATTGGCGATGCATTTCGCTTGCCATTGCTAGCGTTGAAGAGTGAAATTAAAGTTTTTACCGCATCTCGAATCAAATGGCGTAGGATAACTCATATGCCATGGATGCCAAAAAACTCTGGCGTAAGTTGGATTGTCCTCAAATATAATCACAACCCTGGATGGGTCGGTCTATTAAGCTTCAATTCACTTTTAAATTCGTTGTACTACATACCATGTATTTAGAAATTGATGTGCATCTGCATTGACCTTTTGTGCGTTTTTATTAGTTATGGATCGATAATTCATTCTGACTGGTTTTTTGCATATTCATTCTTGCTGCCATGGCAACGTCAACAAAAGTCAGCGTTATTTGAAATTCATAAGGGGACGGAGGTTTATCTTTAACGGCCAAAGTTGGCAGATTAAAATGTGGGAGTTTGTCAGGCGGACAACCATGCAGTTTATCTCTCGATGACGCTAATCGACGTCTATGAAAAGCAGAAAATTGATAGTCAGCGGTTAAATCGTCCATGAGGTTGATCTTTAGAGTTCATCGATAAGGCGAGCATTCAAATCACCTTCTTGAATCCAATCCACACTTAGTACCTTTGCGCAAAACGGTGCATAAGTGTTTCATGTTTCAAGAGAGCGCGGGAGAGAGCGCTTGTGATTGGTTGGGAGGTAATCTGACTGTTAAAGGAAGTTGCTGATTGGTTGATATTTAGGTCGGAGGCAGGGGCTAGGATGGCAAATTTGAGAATATTGTTACGCTGTAACAGTCTTGCCTCAGTAAGAGTCGAGAGGAAAGCTGTAAAGTGGAAGAAGGAAAAGGTGTGTATTGAAACGATGGCGGTGTCTATTATTACGCGATAGTTTTCATAGGCCTAACGATTTTATCTCATTAGGAGAATCATAACAGACTTTTTGACACTCAAATTCTGGACGTAAAACGAGCGATTCGAGCGTGGAGCGCAGTCCGAATTTTCGCGTGGCGATAGGAAGTATTATTTGAAGCGATAGAAAGTCGTATTTTCAGTTGAGACCGTTTTCGTATCGTTGCCAAAGGTTTGTACATGTAACATGCTGTAAGTCCTTCAGCGGCTAGGATAACTGTAAATAATTATCGAACGCTATCAGCCGGAAGATCGACGAGCTGCAACAACGAGGGACTTGTGGTAACAATTGCAATAAGGATTCCGTCTCATTAGATGATTAAATAATTAGCCTTTTGTCCCTGGCCGGCGATAGGTAATGTGCCCCCCCCCCTTCCCAGATAAGTCAATTTTGGCCCCTTAAAGTCACTTTTTTAGAACAGATTTTTTTTCTCCTCCCCTGCCACATAAGATCTGGATGGGGAGTGGGTGATGACAATAGTTTCATCCGAAAGTTCTACAATCTAACAAACGCCAGCTGGGGCCCCCACAAACCTCCCAGTGTCTCCCACACGAATCATAAGAAATGTATAAACAATACTTTATCATCAAATTACTATGTTACATTCAATGCTTCTCCACCCGTGTACCCCCTAGAGCTGTGCCCCTCACCCCCGGCCGGAAGGACTTGGGGTTCCACAACGCCGGCGCTGCTATTGTAGTCTTGCATTGTAGTACATGTATGCGCTAATAGTGAAGCGCATCCGCAGTGAGCTCGCTCTTGCAACGACTCGAAAGAAAATGCAAGCTAAATAGATTTTGTAGAGCAGTGCTTCTCACTCTTAATGATGTCAAGGACCGGCAAAAAAAATTGCCACTTTGCCTCGAACCGGTAACTTTTAGGCGTATGACAAAAATTTGGACAGCTTAATCAAATACGTTCATATGCTAAGTAAAATATATCTTGACAGGATTTAAATTTCCTATCAAAGAGCGCTTCACAGCTTGTCCTAAATGTTTAGGAAAAAAAATTGAGGAGAATATTTGGCCTACATATTTTTTCTCCAGCTCGTCGCGGACAGGCGACAGGTGATAAGCGGAACGACACCAGAGCCGGTCCGCACGGACCACCACTTTGAGTATTACTGTTATAGATCATGCGCCTCATTGCTTAGAATTGAGGCGTAATGAGACTATTTGGTGTGACAATCGTTTCTCAAAGTACTTGACAACCTCAGTCATTGTTTGTTGATCTCAAACTCTTTTAAGAAACCAGTTTTCTCCTTGTATCAGGCATGCGCATAAACGCTGTTTTCCACGTTGACAATCTTTAAAACGCGACTCTGTTTACATCGCCGCGAGTGTACATAGATCGAAATTTAACAACTGACGTCCACGAAAGAGTCCGTGTGTCGCGTCAGGGTAACATTTAACTTCCTGCCATAAAAGTATTCAAAATACCGCTAAGTATTAAACCAAGCAGCAAAAATAAAACCACCACAATATTTCCTGAATGATACTGATGTAAAATACATAGCAAGTCAAAGTGTTGGCCTATATACGACTTGGTATGAAAACTATGGGCCCTATCAAGAAAAGGAGCAAAATCATCGCAGAAAAATCGCGGAATAAAATGCTTGACGCTATGACACCAGGCCATTCGCATGCGCATACTACTTCAACTTATTTCTAGCAAGAGAGCTCAAAAGCAATGAACATTTGGTATATTATAAAAAGGTAACAGAAAATAATAGTTAGCGAAAATTTTGAGCACACTGAATTCACTGACAACGACAAATCGATAATAGCAAGCTTTCTGTCATATTTCTAATATTCTCTCATATTTTTCATCTCATAATAATTAGCATTCACGATGCACGGACACAACAATACAAACATAGAGAATGTAGTTCTAAATGAAATTGTCAGAGAGACGCTAACCGTCGCTGATCCAAGACAAATGCTCATCAGCGACGCAAATTAAAAAATGAAAGGCGCGTATAATTAATTAATATAATTGATCGCGTTTGGCAAAAACACCCACCAATCTATTCTGTAGTCCTTGTGTCTCCAAATTTTGCAATTTACCTAATAATGCTTGAAAGGCGAGCTTTTTCGTAATCACCGTTGATACTGATCCTCAAAGCCATCATAGCGTGCATTAGATCCGCATGTGGACCATTTAAATAGTTATGAAAGCGCCTATTTTAATTCTGGTAAATTGTTTGATGGAGAGTTTCTGCCTGCAACTTAAAGGCATCTTTAAACGCAGCGAGAGTAAGACGCTGTAATGTGATATAAGCTGCCAATTGGAGATCGAGATTTTAATGGTCATCTGGGTATTGTTTCATTTATTACATGGCTTGACCATATATAATTTGGAAAAATATTTTGTTTACTGTATGGAGTCTAAATTATTTTTCTTGACGATAGCTAATCTTTAACTTAATGTAATAGCCTTGTTACAGAGCTTGGGCAGGGAAGAGAAAAACTTTACTCGTGCTTTGCTTTGCTTTCGTGCAATCGATATTTACTTTCGATGGCCTGCAAATTAACATGAACCATTGCCAGTGGTGTATTGCTCATCCTGGCGTTAAAGTCCCCAGCGTAGCGTTGCTTGATTTACTTTAGGCCAGTGTCGCATACGATTTTCTCCCCTTTACACACTCTCCCCGTCTTAGGCAATCATAGTGTCATAACATGACAACCAGCAACCGATTTGAATGCAATTTGGTGGCAATGCGAATCGTGGCTGGCCGCTTAGCTCACATAATTTTGAGATTTACAGGAGAATGGATCACGAAGTTATTTCTGTTCAAATTTGCAACAAAATAAAGTATCCTCCTCCATTTAGTCTCCTCCATATGTAGTCGCACCAAGAACCAAAAACTTGCTCTTTGCGAAACAAATTTTCTGATTGAAGCCAACTTTGCGTGCGACGCAATTGCTTTTAGGCCAATTGCAGCGACGCATATGTACGTGAAGCAAAAATGAACTATCTATTTGCTAGACCCGATCCTTATTTCAGATTTAGTTTCATCATGGCGTATATTGATTCTTGGCTTCGCACCCCCAGGCTTCATCTAGCATCCTCGCCAGGGTCGATTTAGTACACTTTGAAAAGCACAGGGTTAAATCTGCACATGCCATAGTGACGTCCTGTTTGGCTTGAAACTTCATTCTTAGACTTAGAATTAGGCTCATAACCTTTGACTTTTACCTTCGAGAAATGTAGTTTGATATTTTTACTAAGCGAGATAACTAGTGTTTGCTTGAGTTCATATTATTTGAGCCAGCAAATAAAAAACATTTATGTTGCCGAGATATAAATACGTGATAAAAACGTTATAAATATATGTCATATTATATTTTATATTCAAGGATTCGCCGCTTGGTTACAAGATTGACAGTTAAACAAAGATTTTATACATTTAAAAAAATGACAATGCCTGCAAAGAAATTGCAGTTAACGTATCTAACATATCTCGCGAAATTATTTTCAACGTCTTCATCTCAAAACGTGCTATCATCCTTCGAGTCAGTGACGTCATCAACCGGAGCAACGCTGTGCGCCGTCGGTCAGTCGCTGGCAGAGTTTGCGGCTCAGCCCGCAGCTGGTCGGGCCGGTGTCCCGCAGGCTGCGCAGTGCGGATGGAAGTGCAGGACGACTAAAAACTGCTCTTACTTCAACAGCTGGACGGCGATTGGACGCTGTGAACTGTTTCTGATGGCACGTTCAATGCTTCGATGGTCATATCGTGCACACTCTACATCGTCGTGGTCTACGTGATATCTTTTGATCAACTTTTCATGACAAATTTTAACTTATTCCTTGGCTAGATAGCTGTTGATATATGCGTGTCAAAAATAGGTCCATTACCATTAGGAGCGCAAATAAAGCAGTAAATAAATGTGAGACACCGCATGCTTAGGTAAAACTTTTTATCTCTTCATAATAATAAGAAATGTTGGATGTTTGCAAAAAAGTAACCTTAAAAAAGTAACTAAACGTCACTTATCCCCTATCCCCCCCCCCCGCCCACATCGGGAATTAGCATCCTATCTATCGGGGACTTGGTTCAAGAATGACATTTATGGTTGTCGATATGTTGTCTCAACATCACCCCAACCCTTCACTTAAGTTCTGTCAGGGCCATAATGATTCTAATTATCAACCCCCCCAACCTAAAATTCGTGGAATCGCCACTGTTTCAGCATAAAGTCCACTACTCAACCTAAATCCTGTGAGAATAAAAATGGACCCGTTCAAAGGGGCCCATTGACTGTATAGTAGGCAAGCAATGCTTCAAAAATGATATAGAAAGCTTTAGAAATGTTGCATTTCACAATGCCACAAAGTTAACCACAAAGTAAAGTTAGACAAATGAGGATGTGTGTTTTGCAATTTTCCGATTAACACTAATGTGGCTGCTGTTATTGTGTAGGCCTTTAAATTTCAGGCGAATGTGAAAACTTCTGACAGATTTATATAATAGTTTAAGAGATCCTATTTTTATCAAGACATGCTGCAAAAAGTATTTCTAATGCACATTTTAAATAGCTGCAGTCAGTGGTAAAATCAATAATTATTAGTCAAATAGTCAAACATGTATTCATCTAATTAAGTTATGCTAGTTTCTGAACTTACTCTTCTTTATTTATAATAATAATAATGATAATAAAAATAAAAGTAAAATAATAATAAAATTCTGTTATCGCTTGAGATAAAAAATTTGATAAATCAAGGGAGCCGGAAGCCGAAACGGTTTAGCTTGTAAGGGGGGCAAAAAATCCATATTTTGGTATCCAAAGTTGTGCTTCCACTTTCCTGGGGGGAAGGCTAACAACCAAAGGGGGGGTACTGACATATATTTTCGACACCATTCTTAACACGGTATGTTAATTATCTAAGTTACATGTATTTCCATTAGTACTTCCATGTTGGTACTTTCAAATTCAATCGCTCTTAAACTCCAACTTTGCTTGAAAAAAAGGGAAGCATGGCCCATACTAACATACATGTAGGCAAACCAATCAGCAAAAGACAAGAGACTGATCCTCGATCGAAAAATACTGCGGGTTCAAATGAACCATTTTGAGTTTCGTACTTTCAATATCAAACTTTAACTGGTTTCTTTACAGAACAGAGCAAGGTGCAGAATACCACAGTAAGCATTTTTATCGCATCCATTCCCAGCTGCACGCCAGCTATGGCCATCAACGGATGGATCATATTCCAACAGCGTCTCAACACCGCCTTGTCATGGAGGCGCAACTGGACCGACTACCGCGACGGCTTCGGGTCGCTCGGCAGCAACTACTGGATGGGGAACGAGAAAGTGCACCAGCTGACCCAAGCGGGAATCAACTACCGACTCAGAATCGAGATGCTATTTACGGCTTACGAGTGGATGTCAACCGAGTACGATCAGTTCTCTTTGAACAGCAAAACCGACTCTTACCGGCTCAACGTTGGTGGATACAGCAACGGCGAATGCGGAGACAGTCTAAAGTTTGGTCCCGGAGGCCACTTGTATAGCAATGGAATGGCCTTCGCAACCGTGGATCGCGACAATGTATACCTCTGCGCCGCGACGTACGGAGGCTGCTGGCACAACAACTGCGTCTATGCTCTGCTGCAGAGCGACACGCCTTCTGCTATCAGCTGGTGGACGGCCAGTTTCCCGACTGTGACCCAGTCTAGAATGATGATCAAACCCAACTAGTGCTACTAAATTTTACGTTTGCTTATTGCTCACAAGTAGTAGGCCTATGGCTGGAATCAAAAATTTGTTGGCGGCCTATATAATTTACTAATTTAATATCATCTAAATTACTACCCAAATAGTTTTTCTTTTCTTCCTGTAGTTGTTGCAACTTTGTAGTATTTCCATGAACAAATAAATACAGAAAAGTTTTTATTGTGCCCAGCCATCTTGCGTACACTACTATTGCATGAAGTGTAAGCCTGAAGTGTGCAGAAGTGCACGGATAGATGACAGTTCTCGTTGCCTTGTTTTTTGCAAATGCTAAATGGGTCATACGAGTAGGCCTACAAATAAAGTCTAAAGCTAATAACAATTGCATTAGTTCTTTCA